>JAOCNB020164889.1:0-17654 GCA_026546465.2 Palythoa caribaeorum | reverse complement strand
TTTTTCCAGGAGTTTTCCAGGGCCCTGGAAGAAAATTTCAAAATTCCAGGAGTTTTCCAGGAATTCCAGGAGTAGTGAGCACCATGACTATAGAAACACAAAAGGAACTCTTCTGTTTACCTTAAGCAGCCCCATTAGCAGCTGCAGTTGTGGATAGTTCTCAAACACTGTGTTCCAACTGCTCGAACTTGCTCCACTTCTCCACGACCCAATACTACCAGTCATGTTTTGTAGGCTAGCAAATGGTATAGGCAAGTCTGTGGCGTCAGAAGGTGTATCAGGCTGGCTGGTGATTTCCTCTAATTCCGGCTCTGAAACATTCGGGATACCCACTGTGGATGAGTCAGCAATTGAGATTGGCGTCTGAGGTTCCTCTGAAAACACCTCTTCATCAATGGTTTCTGTTTGTCTGCTAACGCGTGACTCTAGAAGAAACAGAGACGTTTAAAAGAATTTAATATTGCTTTTACTCACTAACTTTACTAAGTTTTTTTGCATCATATCACGAACGAGAACGTCAAATGTAACATGTTTCAATAAACATAATCATTCTTGTTCTTCTTCTTAATATAATGCATAATACAAGATATTCACCTGTACTCTTGAATGAAGCAGTGCGACTAGTCTGATTGCTGCGGACAAGAGCTCCATAAGCAACAGCATTCAATGTATCTTCCTCCGCAAAACTGGTGGTCGCTTGAGGAAAGACTGCATCTAGAAGAACGAAAGCTAACTTGAACCAGAGGTTGATCATGTCGCATCCTCCACAGATCTCTGTGTGGCTTCCATGGTCGACTCCCCAGGGAGTCTCCAACATTAGCTTCAAAAGTCGTTTAATGTCTTCTCGCTCCATAGCTTTCAGAACACGCCCTTCACGCTGGAACTGAATGGAGATCTAAACAAAACATTCAAGCTCTTTTAATCGGAATAGTTATCATTAACATCAATAGTCTGTTAAAGATATTTTCACCATCCAAAAATATTATGAATTTGTGGTAAAAGCAACGTGAACCATAAAGGTAGCAAATTTACTGCCTAACTTTATAGTTAAAGTGAAAACATGTACGCAGTACGAAATTGCAGATATACAGATCGCATTTTATAAATCTTTGGAAATTTCCTCAGGTAAGGTTTAATATAACTATTGGAAACAACTTTAAACTATAGCTTGCGTCAGCAGGGGAACATAACGGATCCTACAGCAAATCAAGGATAATATATTAAAAAAAGGCGCTATGGAATGAGATGAAGATCTAAAACACAGCTATAATCACAATGATCTGACGATTTGCGATTGTTTAAAACACTTATCTCCACTTCACAACTGTTGCACCCACTTGCAGTACACGTGTGGTCTGGCAGCTTGTTGCGACTGCTTTTTAGTGAACATCAATAAAACTCCGTCGACAAATATGTTGCCTGAGTCCTTCGGCAGGCATGTTGACCACCTTGGGCCATTTTTTAGGGGGAAATTAGGGATTTTTCCCAAAAAAGTAGGGATTTTTAGGGATTTAAATGATTGAAAAGTAGGGCTATTTTAGGGCTATGATCAAGAATTCAACTTACCTTTCTACAACTGTTATCCAAACAGAAAGATACTTACTCAAATGAAAATACCAAATAATAGCATTAATGACTTAGACAGGAAAGAGATCATGCACACATTGCATCTTGAAAATGCTTAGCATGGATCCAACATCATTGAAATTTGAAGCCACAGTCACCACACCACAAAGAAACTTGCAGTTTGACCAGGCAGGGCAAATGTAGAACCCATGCCAAGCACTTTCAATGATATCGGTTGTGCTCAACCATCATAGAAAGGAAAAAAGTAGGAACTTTTAGGGGAAAATCGAAAAAGCTGAAAAAGTAGGGTGTTTTAGGGCAATTGAAAATAATTAGGGATTTTGGGGAATTTTAGGGCCACCAACATGCCTGCTATAATGTGGCTTTGAGGGATACTGGGCTTAATGGGTTGAAATCCTAGTGGTGGTAGTGCCAGCTGATAACCGAGGCCCTGGGTGCTAGTACACTTGTTGTCATTCCTAATTTCTAGGTTTGATTGATCTCCATTCACTCAGTGGCTACTCAAATATCCAAGTTATCATTATAATTATCATCATCATCATCATCCTCATCATTATCATCATCATAACAGAAAAATTCCAAAATTAAAACAGCTTAAATATTGTTAATTTATATATTACCATTCCTGAGGAGGACACAGTAGGTGTCAAAAAATCCAGTGCTTATTTACAAAAGTTTTAATCCTGACCACCTATAATGAAAACTTTTAAAACATCATCTTATTGTTCTTTCTAACAGATCAACTTACACATATAATGTGCTATATTACTGTACAAAAGAATGGAATAATTGTGGTGAGATATTGATTTTTAGAATTTGTGTCAAATGAGATATAAGGGGGGAATTTAAGTGCACATGTTGAGCATGTAACACATTGCTACAAAGCCATAATACCTTGATGATTTTCCCTAAATTTTTTAGGTGTTTTAAAATTATACTTAATGAGCTGTTAACAGCAACATAAAGTTATTTTGAGAGACCAGTTTTTTTATTCCCATGTTTTAAAATATCAAGTTGAACACAACTTCAAATTAAATAAATGTCCATTTGAAGCATGTAAGAAAAATGCTGATAACAGAATGAGAAAGTGATGTCAGTGGTAATGCCTAACACCCAAGTTTTAGTGTGGTCCAACTAGGAGGGGTTGGGGCATGATGACCCACACTAATAAGCAAAACAAATGCAATTATAATTTAAGATCAACTAGCGAGATTCTACTGCAACAATCCAGGACAAACACACTACGCACGCTTGGTGATCACAGTTTCACTGCAGCTGCACTGCACTCTGGAACAACCTTCTAAACATAATTAGATCCGTCACTCGCATTAACTCTTTTAAGAAACTTCTTTAAAAGATCCATCTTTTTGATATAGTGTTTGACCTATAAATTATTTAATTAACTAATTCTTATTTTTAAAAGCCCATTTAATCTGTTGTAGTATTTAAGTAATTACTTTGTATTTTATTTATTTGTTTTATACAAAGTCATATCAATTTTAATTATTTTGTAATTTTTATGATCTCTGTAAAGCATGCAAGAGCATCTACCAACGATTTGCTGTGCTATACAAGATTAAATTATTATTATTATCTTAATTATATTTATTGTTATTATTACTATTACTATTATCATCACTATGCTGTTTCTATAATTCAGGGTAAAAGAAAAAAATGTGAGAGCATTTTTTGTTGTGAGTGAGTTTGCATCAATAATTTGAGTACTGCCTATGCATAGCTTAAGTCATGTGTGGCCATGGAGTCTGGGGATGAGATGATGAAATGCAACACATGATATAATATCTCCTGTTGGCAAATGGTAGCTTTTACTTGTGTGTTCTAATAATAATTTAAAAATAATTTGGGGCACTTGGATTCAAATATTTTAAAAAGATTAGGTGGAAAATGGAAAATGCAGGTTTTTGTACTATCAGTGGGTTTCTATGTTCAAATGCAGGTCAAACCTGGCAGATGCGGATCACTTGGGAGGTGTGGGTATGTAAATTGCGATTTGTTTCAATATGATGTACAAACTTTTGGGAAGTTGGTTTTTATAGATTTATTTTCATTTTCTGAAAAATATTTAAAATAATATAAAATGATAATTGACTTTTTTGGCACCTGAACTTGGCAACTCACACGAGTAAACTGGACTCAAAAATCCCTCCATATACATCTATCTATGTACTGTACATAAATCAAGGGGTCTAATGGGACACATGTGCAACCCAAATTATGTAAATGCAACCAAATTAAATAAACTTGATCTCATAATTGCACCCAGATGCAAACCATCCTTAATTCTGATGGTGAAAACATCAATGCAAACAGTGAAAAAGAATCCCTTGACTTTGAATGCATAATGTTGGTAAAAAATAAAATATTATGATTTTCAGCCTATCTCCTGATAGTGTCTTTTTGTTGTACTTATTTGCCTTTTTTGTGGCCAGTTAATTTTGCAGGACTTCACCAATCTCTTCCTCAACCTGCTCTGGCAGTAAATTATGAGACCTATAGAATTACATCAATCCACATAAATAAGATCTAGAGGTTCCACTATAAAATGGAACACTCCTCTAACTTTCACACATTTTGAAATGAGCATATTATAAAATTTCAAATACGTTTGAATTAAACATGTTTCGGCAAATCTTTTGCCATCGTTAGTAGTAACTGGTTACAAAATTATTTGGAAGATAATTTATATTTCAGTTATAAATTATCTTCCAAATAATTTTATAATCAGTTACTACTGACAATAGCAAAAGATTTGCCGAAACATGTTTAGTTTGAAAAGTGTTGTGATTTTTTTTTACTGATTTTTTTTTTTTACTTTTACGTTTTAAAAGATTTACTGCTAGTCTAATATTATTTAGACCTTTTGGAAGTTTGAATTCCCCATGTGCTTAGTTATCTTGTTAGTTTATTTTTAGTCATTTTTATCTCAATTTTATAGATGTACAGCGCTCTGAACTCTAGAATTTAGTGCTATAAAAGCCTTGTTTATTATTATTATGTGCTGTTGAAGAATGGTTATTTAATTTTAATCTTTACAGTTCACAACTGCCAACTGTTAATGCAGCAGTGTTGTGACAGGTGAAATTGGTTTCAGCTTCCTTATATTAAGCTTTTCAGTGTACCTGTTTTGAACTGTTATAAGCCCATTAGTTGTGAGAAAGCTTTCTATTTTTTAGTTTTGTAAGCTGAATTTTTACCACTAATTTATTGTCAAATCTTTCTTTTTATGTGCCTTTGAATTCTGTGACAGTTGAAAGACAGCTGATCTTGTAGAGGCCAGGCCCTAGCTGCAGTCATCCCATTTTTAAAACTGAGTCTGAAACTTTGGTCATATTCAACCCAAATAAGGTATTCAGAAAGGCTAATTAGTTATTGAGTTAGTTGTGTTGAACAACCCTAAGTATTTTAGCTGTGTTAGTTAGGAGCCTAGAAAAAAATGCAAACTTTGAACCTAGTAACTGGTCAGTTGATCAGGTGAGCTGGCGGGAGTGATCAACCAATTAACAACAAGGTGCATCTTGTTGCAGACTGTCGAGTTGTTTTAAACTGAAAACTTTGTCTCGTCTTTTAGTTTTTAATTTCTTCGCGTGGTGACCTTGAAACTTGTTTGTGTGACACAACCTACAATTGTGTTGCAAATATTACGTACAATATGCACAATATAATGAATAAGTAAATCTTGCTGCTGTCATTTGATGATATTCTAACAGAAACCTCGTAATTAATTGACTGTTCTAGAATAATCTTTGAAAATTATCATTAAAACTATTCGCAAGATTTCGATTTAAATAAAGAATACTTCAAGAGATAAAATCGATTACCTTGGCAATAATTACCGTGTATATTCTTTGTAATTGACGATAATAGCAGCAATGGGTTAAACAGGGGTATTAGTAGACTGCAAAAAATCTTAAGTTCAAAAACTTCACGCAGCTTTAAATCATCTGCTAAAACGTCGGTGACAACCGTGCAAATAATTATTCAGATGATTTAGAATCAGGAACTATTGAATTTTCAATAGATTAACCAAACCAAGAGAAATCACGTTACCTTATTCAAAAAACAATCTAGACCCAAAATAACAACAAACCGCGAAATCATAAATTTAGACATTCAACTGTAAAACAAAACCTTGTCGTATCTATGTAAACACAATTCACAAAATTTATGTTGGATGTTATTTGTCAGCGAGTTGTCTGCAGCAACATCGTCATCACTTGCCGAAATGCAGTATCACTCTTCATAAAACTCGATAAACCTTTCTTCACCACTTGAATTACTACCCCAATTGCAAAAAAATCATACGCTGTATTACTGACTCTACTCTTAACTAACCTGAACTTCCTGGAGGGACGAACAGAGGAAAAATACGACCTTCGTTGAAACCTAAAACGCCGACAAACTCTCCTTTCTTACTAGAAATCACCGCCCCGTATGGCTTTTCTTCATCGCCAAAATCCATTGCATATTGTAGACGATTCCCTGCCCCAAACTGCTCCAGTATAAAATATTCATTTTCCCTTTCATAGGTAAATTTAAATGTCCGTATCTCCCAGTCAGATGTACTTTTGTGTTTGGTCGGTTTGTCGACGATTACAAAGCAATACAAAAATCCTTCCCTTATCAATTCTTCTCGATCACCAGAATAAGAATCAATTGGCCGTGAAGTTTGCAAAATACTTTTTTTAACCATGCGCTTTAAAAAGCTTCGTTTATCGAGGTGTTCCGCAGAAATTGCGGTTAACGAAATTCTTGAGTCAGGGTGTTTATCATTGACATAAAGACAGCCATTTGTTTTGGTGCTACCCAGGTCAGACGACAGCTCGTGGCAATCTATCTCTTCGCACGTATCTGCAGCTGATCTCAGATCAAACGTCTCAAAACTCTTTTTCTCACTGGAAATAAATTCCGCTACGAACACTCTGTCCGATGCAAGAGCCTCTTTATTTAAGACGTGGTTAGAAGTGAAGATAATATTCGGGTTCTTCCATCCATATTTTGCAGCAAGGTGTTGGCACTTCACTATACAGCCACTTCCAAGAGTTACGAACCCTTCATTTCCCGGTAGTTTTTGACGAATCCTGCAAATTGCAGACTCAACCCGGTTCATGATTATTTGTTTTTAAGGCACAGTTTTCGCTATGATGTGGTTTTGATGGCGGAAGGTTGATTGCTCATTTTCATTCATTTCTCACTTTACTGCCTCACGCTCAAATTCCTGCCCAGTTCCCCAAAGCATTCGTTGAGGACTCGGTCACAGTTTCCCGGAAATTAAGCTCCGGTTTTTACAACACAGCCACAAATATTTTATTCGGTATTTGGGAAATATTGGGAATACTTGCATGTAAATCCCGTTATGTCCCACAGACATACAAAGGCAGCTCGATTTGAGCATGCAATTTGCAAAATTGATGTAGAAGGTATTACCAAAGGAAGTGGATTAGTTATAAAACTTGACGAAGCCGCTGCAGCAGACGATCAAGTTTGTTTAGCAACGCTTGATTCAGTAATCTCGATAGATGCGCTAAAGAACAAGTCCGTAGTCACACACTTTCGGGAGATGACAGGTTCTGGATGTGCAACATTTGTGCATCAAACTAATTCGTCGAACTCTGAGACTGAGTACATCGCCAGCAACGAACCTCGAACAACTAACATCATTTTACTTCCTCAAAGTCAGCTACGGTATACTGGACTTAGCGGTAGAGTTCTCCATAAGCTTGGTTTCCCAAAAAGCTTGCCCCGTCGTGCATTGCCAACAACTGATTACAGCGTCAACAGGAACGATGGAGCAGTTCAACGGTCGTTGTCTTCTCGCAGCAAAGATAAAACCTTTGTATGTCATGTAGTCGTTGATTCCGGTAATCAGCCTAAACCCACGGTGAGTTGGCGCTCTTACGAATTTTTCTGCGAAGACGAGCAAAACGTTTATTTACAAAAGAAAGGAGAGAGATTATCTGCGAAAATAATGGAGAGAAAGGACTTCGTCGGCGACGAAGCCCCTCAAGGCGCTGTTATTCTAAACCAGAATGAAGAGTTTGTGGGACTCCTTGCTTTCTGTGAAGACGGTCGACTACAGCCGATTTGGTTCGACAACTGTGACAGGAAAACATCTCAGAGTCCAGGTTTGTGTTTATGGGAAGAACGGTGTATGGCAGCACTGTGTAACTAGTGTGTTATAATGCAGGGACTTTGATGGCTGAAAAGTGACAAAAATCAGTTTATTTTTCCATCGATGGGTTTTCGTGGGCGATTTTATCTAGCCAAAATACTGGCTTGATTATTTGTGATTGGTTTCGCCCCAGTTGTTTTTTGAAGCAAGTGGGGTGAAACCAATCAAAATAAGAAAGATCGTCAGTAAATCGTAGCCTTAAGAATAAGCAGCACCCTTACAAACCTACTCGGAGACGTGACAAAGTCTGAAAACATTTGAAATGGTTTGATTTGTTAAGTTATTTTGAGCTCTTCGCTTCAAAGCATTCTATATTTTGCCTAGTTAAACAAAAGCAACATTGTGTTTTCTTAGCAGACTCGGGATATACGTAAAACAGTAAATCATGTGACTTGTGCCATAGCGTTCTGTTTCAAAAACCAACTATAAAAAGTCCTGTTTCCATAGCAAATATTTAATAGAAGGCGCTTTTTAAGCGCATTTAGCTATACTGCAAGTAGACATGGACCGTCAAGAAATATATAGTTAAGAAAGCCTTCTGAATATAGTTTAGTTAAACAATAAACCATACTTAGCTTTTCTATGGGTTTAGTATGTGTAATCGAATGGTGAAGAGTGAAATTAGAAAATAATTTTACGCGCTGTTGTCGAAATTCTGATAATTTCCCAAGCCTTTTAGGCGAGGGAAATTCGCTAGAATTTTGACAACACGCAAGTGAAATTATTTTAGAATTTCACGAGTCAACATTTGATTACATTTTCACACAATGCACATGACAGACAAATTACGGCTAACAATTTAAAGGTACTTTGTAATCTAATCAGTATATTGAGATATTGAGAAAAACGTCGAATTTTAAAAGGTTAAAACTCTCTTTAAAATTTCCTAATTTTCAGAAGTAAACCTTTTCAACCAAGCCTTGTTTTTGTTCATAAAATGTTGCAAAATCGGGCGAGCTGTCAAAACTCCATGCACGATTGGTTAAAAACCGCCTTCAATGAATGAACGAACAATACCGCCAGTGCAAGTACGCTCAACTTTTTGATTGAAATCAATTAAAACATCCAGCAAAGTGCAAAAAAGCTCAATAATTTCAACTGAATATGCTGGTAAATTGTCGCTTAAGTGTTTTACATTGACGAAGGAAACTGACGAAACTCAAGCTAAGATAGCTAAGATACCAAAAATTGTTTGCTGAGAGCGTTTTCACTGACTTTACATTGATGGAAGTGAAGAAGCACTAGCCTGTCCTTGGTTGATACCACATTATAGTTATAGAAATTTTAAATATACTAACTACTAACTGCGGCACTGTTCTGGATATTGAAAAGCTGAAGGGGAACTCGACTTGTTCACTCTCTAATCTGGACTTCTTTGCCGTCACTTGTGTTGCTGAGTTGTCGCTGCTGAGCAAATCGGCATCACTATCTTGAAACTTGGGGTATTAATACCAAAAAAAGTAACTTGTGTTCAAGTAAGTTTTCATTTCCCATTGCATGGTCAGTTACAATGGCTTTGATTGGGTTTTCTGCTGCAGATATAAACGCATTGACTGCTTCCTCGCTAAGTTTTTTTAATCTGGGGACGCCATTTTGAAACCGTTACCTTGGCAATTACGAAATTCGCGTCATAATTATATAGCAGGTCAGTAAACTCTATAGTACTGACCAAACTATTACATTTTAATTGTCCAATTAATAGTTAATTGGATCGGTTTCTCTGAAGACCTTCACGGGACGTTAAACAAAGTATCCAATTTAGAAATAATAGGACAGTTTGTCTAAACCAATCAGTTTCAGGCAAGCACCAAATTGACCAATCGGATCAAAGCACTCGTTAGCTGTCGCGCGCGCGCCCATCAGCGAGGCGAGCAATAATTGTTAGAAAATGGCGGAGTTTTCTGACTTTCTAGACTCGATTTGTCGAGTTTTACTCTTTCGAAGCGTTGTTAACAATATTTTAAACAGTTGCATGATTTCCTGCGATAGAAGAAGTCGCACTTCTGAGGAAAAGAAACAATAGCTTCAGCGAGAATTTGGTTGAATTTTTAATGAATGGCGAAAAGCAGGTAAGCGAAGCTATATAACTAATAAGTTAGAGGACTACATGCTTGTCCAATTTGGAAATAATTGGATGAGAAAAATCCCGAGGACAGCAAATAAATTCAAGCATAAAGAAGAGTGTCTGCCACTGAGAAATGTCGTATCTAAACACCTGTAAAAATACGATAATTCTACGTGTGTAAATATCACTTTTCAGCCAATGAGTGACCTTGAGTGACACGCAAAATTACTTAAAAAACAATCTGAAAGTACTTTCGCAATTTTCCGAGAATTTCCGAAGATTTTAAGTTTCAGTTTATCATTTAGCCACAATTAGTTACACATCACGAAATAATAAATACATTCATGAATTAATAGAAGTGGCAAAGAGGGCCATAAGAAACCACAAGGCTTATACGAGATGGACCTCCTAAATCCTAGAATGTAAAACACAATCTTTTTGATTTGATTTTCCGAACACTTCCGAAGATTTCCGAAAATTTTCCGAAGCTTTGCGTAGATTTCCGGAAACTGGCGGATAGTTCCGATGATTTCCGAAGACTTGTTGTATACGTAAGCATGGGCTAAATTATGCAATGCTTTCTCATGATAAATGTTTATATAATAAACAGATAATACACTTGGAGATATGGAATTTATTTTCTTGTGTTCAAATTGAACATCTGAACACACGAAAATAAATTCCATATCTTCGCGCACCTATGTATTACTCTCTATTTATTGACTAATCACGGCGCGCGTACTATTTTGGTTATTTTATAAAACGTTTTTTTATGCGTGAAGAATCGGGAAGTATATCGGCTGACAGTTGATTGATTCCGAACGATTTTTCGACGTTCTGCGCCGGGCTTCCTGTATTATTCGGTTACTTGCCGAGGCTGTCCGTTGTGGTGTTACGGACCAGCTCACTTAGCTGGACGACGATATAGTGGCTACCCTCTATCGACGCAGTAGCCACAAAAATGTATTTAAACTCTTTTTTAAAGTGGCATTACGATCAAATCTTGATATCTATGTCTTTGATAAAGTTTTCCTCACTTCAAAGTTATGAAGATTTTTATTGTATGCAAGTTAAGCACTGGATGACGTCATATTCTCACTAGTTCTCAACTAATCGCTAACCATAGATTTCAAGAAGATTTTTCAATCAATCACAATCAAACTTGGAAAGCTTATTAGACTTAGGCTGCTCTTCAAAAAGAAATATATTAATTGGTTGCTGTGGCAACTAATTAGTTGCCAGTCTCCTAAGTTGTTTTTCGGCTATTTTTGATTTTTACCCAGTATCTAAGAAGATATTTAGATGTGATAGACATAAAATCTCAGTTTCTGCCATTTTGGATGATTCAGTGTAGTTGTGGTGACTCTTGTAACTGCTATAAGAAAACCAGAATACAAAACAATAGATTGGTTGAGAGAGTTTGGAATCAAAGATGTTGCCATAGCAACCGATGGGCAGAGTTAATTTTGCAGAACAGTCAATGCTTAATAAACCTCCCATGTTTCATTGTTATATGTCAAAACCTTGGCGTGAGATAGCTTCTGAGATAAATCCAAGTGTTGCACTTGTTGAGTAAACTGTTGAGTAAATGACGTCATTACTCTAGCAATGGCGACCATTTGTCAAATTGAACTATTTTTGGAAAGAAAGAAGATTTTTGAAAATGGAAAAAGGCAAAATGATTCACTACTAAAGTTCTTTAAAACCAAATCTCAAAAAAGGAAAACTAAAGTTTGATCGTAATGCTACTTTAAGTTTGTATTATTACTATAAGAGCAAAGGTTTTGCTGCAGCAATGCTAAGTATTCAAACTAAAACATTTTAATGGTTAGACAACCGTTCAAGTAGTTTGTATTATATTGATTTATATATAAGAGGTTAAAGTCTGTCCACCTAATATAACACCTACCCATCTAACCGTTTCAGTTTTTAACTTGTTTGAACGGGCCTTTTTTGCCCACTATAGACACTTTAATATTCAAGAAAGTAAGAGAAATGTATTGCATACAACAATTACAGTGTAACAATAATGATATAACTGAACAGTTTCAGATCGAGTAGAAGAAAGCCGGTCCACTTCCAAAGAATCAGCAGCTAAAGAGTTAAATGGAAGACTCGCAGATTGGTCGTCTGGAAATAGTAAATCTTTAGTTATTGAACCTGGCAATGATGGCAATCAGTTTTTGTCAGAACTGCGGAGGTCAGAGCTTGATTACAAGCTACAGTCAGACAAGGAAGAAGGTTTTTCAGGCTATGATTCACACGAGGAAAGAAATCGTCTAAGTTCTAACACACCTTCAGGTATTTCGCATTGTAATACATTACTAGCGTAATAAAAATAGTACTTTACTATAATAAGTTAGAGTTTTAATCTTCATCAGACTCGTTGTCTATTTGGTTTAAATGACAACATACAAGAAGTTGCGACAGGCGGCTTTTACTGACTTGTACTTGCAGGCTACTGGAACTAAAAAGTACAGGTAAAATATTACAGCTGCAACTACAAATGAAATAGACTGAATAGTAGTAGCTATTTTACGAAATCAGTCAGATTTTTCATAACAGATTAGAACATGTTGTTAAGACTTTACCAGCCTTATAAAGAAAAGCAGATGCAGATGTAGCAATTAAGGACTGTTGGGAATTGTAACACATGGTCTACCCTGACTCCCTTACCATACTGGGCAGGGATTGCGAAGTTTTGCTGTGTTCCTGGGACTTTTTAACCCTGCTTGTTTGAAGTCTCAATGGTTTTTCTGAACAGATTTCCTAGTATATCAATTTGCAATGACAGCTGCTTCATTTTTTGTGCCGTTAAGCAGAAGTTTCAGGCGGCGTATCAGCTCAATCCCCAGCCGCATTGACCGCCGTAAACTTCACTTTGTTCTCCGATCAGAAACGGCAATTTAGGAAAATCTGCTTCAAATATATTTCAAAATTCGCCTGTGGTAAAATATTCAGTTAAAATTGGGTAAAACTGATAAAAGTTTGCAGCCAAACGTTTTCTAACTAAAAAACAGTCAATTTTACCCAAAATATATGGCGCGTTTCCAGGGTCAAAATTAAGTGTATAGTCACCACACATTTATTAAATTGCCAAATATATTCTTACCTTACTTGTTGACTATCAATTGATAACCTTTGTTGACGTGCTGTCTTGCGATAGAATCCTTTCGTGCTGTCATGACTTTCAAATCTACACTTCTTACAAGAGTTAATTTACAAACTGGTTACGTGTATGAATTATTACTTTTGAAATCTCTTTGCATGCTCACTTGCGAAATTTGTAGGAGTAGGAATATTTGATGATGAAAACAAAGGAATGAATTTCTTTAACTGATGACTTTTAAAACCATCATTACTTTTGAATTCTCCTCTTTGGATGCAAACCATGGCCATCTTTACTTTTTCAAATACGCCGGTGTGAAAGTGACAACGTGACTCGCAACTGCTTTTGAATTAACTTTCGTCGTATTGGAATGACTTGCAAACTTTCAGTCAAGCGACCTACCCAACAAATTTAGGCCCGGAAAGAGTCTGGAAACTCCTCCCCAGTGTCTCTGGGTCACGAATCTAAAATGGCGGCTCAAGGCTACTATTTCGCCCAATTTTTTTAGTAACGTTTCCATGAAATGACAGATAAGAACGTTTTGTTAAGACTTTATCAGCCTTTTAAAGAAAAGCAGATGTAGATGTAGAAATTAAGGACTATGGGGAGTTGTAACACACGGCCTACCTGACTTCCTAACCATACTTGGCAGGGATCGCGAAGTTTTGCTGTGTGCCTGGGCCGCGGGACTCATTTACTCTGCTTGTTTGGAGTTCGGATGGTTTTTCTGAACAGAGTTCCTGGTATATCAATTTGCAATATTAGCTGCTTTATTTCTTGTGCCACAAAAATGTGTTTAAACGAAACATCTTTTTTAAAGTGGCACTGCGATCAAATCTTGATATCTATGTCTTTAAGCTTTGTCGTATTAAGATATGCTAAAGCACTTTTTAAAAAAACAAGAATGGCGTTTCTGTTGTTCAATAGCTTTCCTCACTTCAAAGTTATAAAAAAATTTATTATATGCAAGTTAAGCACTTGATTACGTCATATTCTCAACTACTCACCAACCATAGATTTTGAGAAGCAATGGCGAATCCAGTCTTCAATCAATCACAATCAAACTTGGCTCAGTGCTTTTCTAAAAGAACTATGTTAATTTGTTGCTGTGGCAACTAATTAGTTTCCAGTCTCCTAAGTTTTTTTTTTGTCTATTTTCGATTTTTACCCAGTATCTAAGAAGATATTTAGATGTGATAGAGATAAAACCTCAGTTTCTGCCATCTTGGATGATTCAGTGTAGTTGTGGTGCCTCTTGTAACTGCTGTAGGAAAAACAGAAGACAAAACAATAGATTGGTTGAGAGAGTTTAAAATCGAAGATAACACTTTATGTTTAATATTCAAGAAAATAAGTAAATGTATTGTATACAACAAAAATTTTGCAATACAACGATAACAGTGTAACGATTTTGATAACTTAACCGTTTCAGATGGAGTAAAAGAAAGTCGGTCCACTTCCAGAGAATTAGTAGTTGAAGAAATCGTGGGAAGACTCGCAGATTGGTCATCTGGAAATAGTAAATCTCCAGTTATTGTACCTGGCAATGATGACAATCAGTTCTCGTCAGAACTGCGGAGGTCAGAGCTTGATTACAAGCTACAGTCAGACAAAGAAGAAGGTTTTTCAGTTTATGATTCACTCGAGGAAAGAAATTCTATAAATTCTACAGCACCTTCAGGTATTACGCGTTGTAATACATTAGTAGCGTATTAATAATAATAATGATAATAATAATAATAATAGAATAATAACACTTTACTTTACTTTACTTTAAGTTATACTTGTACCTTAAATCTTCATCAGACTCGTTGTCAATTTGGTTTATCCAATAACTGCAAGTAAAACACCATACAAGAAGTTGCGAAAGGTGGCTTTTACACTTGTAAGTACATGTAAAACAATACAGCTGCAACAAATGAGTAAAATGGACTGAGTAGTGTGGAGAAACGGGAAGAGGTCACTTTTACTTCCGTTGTAAAAGCGCGAAATACTGCTCACGTGATTAAGAGCCCCTGCTGAGAAAAAAAGAGATTCGAACGAGAGTTGACATTTTTTGAGTTTATTGTACGGACTACGGAGTTCGACATTGTTTTAAAGCGATAGTTTCTTGAGTGTATTTAGAATTGACTCATTAACCCTGCTTGTTTGGGGTTCGGATGGTTTTTCTGAACAAATTTCCTAGTATACCATTTGCAATAACAGCTGCTTTATTTCTTGTGTTCAGGAGCTAGAAGTTTCATACCAACTCAATCCCCAACCGCATTGATCACCGTAAACTTCACTTTGTTCTACGCCGATAAAAAACGGCAATTTACGAAAATCTTCTTCAAATATACTTCAATTAAAAAATAAAACCCAGCTACCGTGTTTACACAGGCTAATGCAAACCGAGGTGCGTTTGGGAGAAATCGAGAGCAGATAGTACAAACACGTGACCGAAGGTCGAGGGTTTGTGTCTGCTCTAAAATTAGATGAAATTGATAAAGTTTACAACCAAACGTTTTGGAACTAAAAAAATGTTCAACTTTACCCAATTTGAGTAATTCAAATTCAGTTGTATTGATAGTATATTTTGTTTTGTTAAAGCAAATTATGCGTAAGTAACTGATCAGATTAAATATTTGCATACAAGGGATGCATTCCTAATTACACAGATTGCATAGTGTGAGAAACAGTTTGCCTGGCGGCACGGTTTTTACGTTAATGCGATCCCTGCTTGGTGTTCAAAAACACTGAGTCACTGTTTTACCTTGCAGCGCCCTTGATCATGAGTAGGAAGAGTTGCATTGTGCGTATAAATGAATTCATCTCGGGTATATGTCAAAAACCGCAAAAAACCCGCATTCGATTTCGTTTTAAAACAGGGAGCATTACAAGTCAGTTGCGCAGAAATAAATTTCCACCAATATTTTTACACATAATTTTAACCTGTTTAACGGGTTCAAGTACGGAGCTTCTGGTGTTACCACAAATCGCCTTAAGAGGGCGTCTCAGTAAAATCCACCGGACTACTTTTCGTTGAAAAATAGATTTCTCTAATACTCCAGTATTTTGAAGGTATGCTATCCTTTTAATATTTTTTTAGAAGTCGATCAGTGAACACCATCGCTACGAGACATTTTTGTGGCAAAATCCTGAAATTTTAGTACGGCTGTAAAGAAACAACTTTACACCAAAACTTAATCTGATTTACACGAAAGTCTAAGCTATTCCTTCTAGTTACCAGGGATAACAGACTTGAATAATTATTATTTTGTATTTTGGCAGATTTGGTGCCATTTAGAGACCCCATTGGACACTAACATGTAAACAGCTCAACTTTAAGCGCTTATTTCAAAATCGTGGCACCTCAATGCAATTTTCTTTATGCCGGCATGAAGTACTAGTATTAGTCATAGTAAAACACCAATAAAATCGTTCTGATCTGCATTGTAGAACATAGGCGAAACTCGTAAACATTCTCAATTATTAAATTTCTTATGTTTGTCATGTTCAACCATACATCGACTGTATACAAAATCAATGTCACTAAGCAAATAAATTACCTCTTAAAAGTATTGTTGGCTTCTTAGAATTCCTGCTGTTTATCTGAATTGTGTTTTCAAGTAATCCAAAATCCTTATTGGCAAATGAGCAAAGGATCTTGAACCAGCTTCGGCGAACAGCCATTCTTGTAATTGATACATCTCGTCGGTCAAAACAATGGAGAGCACGGATGATATTTAAACACTTTCAAATAGACATTTAGGCTGGCTGAAGGTTAACTACATGTTAAACAATCGTACATCAAAAGATCAAATGAAAAGGTTTTAGAAATGGGTTTTGTAGGGTCATAAAATTGGACATTACAATTTGTTTACGAACTAGCCTGCGTAGCCAGGCGTCCTCGCAAGAAAAATGGTGATGGCTTACCCAGTCCAATTGATTTCTCGCAAACTTGTCTGATGCTAGACTCAGTCTCCCGCATTTTTATTGTTGTTTCACAGTTATACTCTTATACGGACATATCAATTTTTTTGATAATCATTATTCTATTATTTCTTTTCTTATTATATTAGTAATTAAGACCTTATCAAAATGTGAGTAGAAAAGTTTGTATTTTTTATTAGTAAAAAGATATTTTTTTAAAATCTAATAGGCCATTTACATGACGGACAGAGTGTCTCTACGTGGTAGGCTTTTGCTGAATAAGGGTCTCAACGGGATTAACCGTAAGGCGTAAAACGGCCCAAAATTTAACCGTTAGATGTAAAATAGAGCAAAAAATTATCGTAGTCGTAAAAATAATTAAACCTAAGAACCAAAAATTGTCATTGGGAAGCTCCATTTTGATTAGATTTTGAAGAAAAACTACATAAAATGTCATTTTATCCGTAAATAGTAACAGTGCGGACTCTTCTGGCCTCATATTGTGTGATTAAGGCTATTTAAACAAGAGTTTAACCAAAATTCAGTATGGTGACTGCAAAATGACGTCATTAAACGTAACCGTGAGAACGTCAAAATATTGGCCATTAAACATAAAGTATACCACCTCATTAAGACCCTCATTTATGAATCGAAAACAAGGGAGTACCCTAACTCATGTAAACGCTCTCTTAGTGTTGGGTGAAATACTCTTACCGTGACTATGATTATGAGTAGCAACATTTGCAAAGGGAAATGGTCGATTTCAGTTTCTCTATGATGGTACTTTTCCT
>JAOCNB020164796.1:0-10042 GCA_026546465.2 Palythoa caribaeorum | reverse complement strand
GAAAGCCCAAGTTCATATAGCGTCTAGTTTATAAAAGAAAAGCCCCTCCAAACTGTTTTTTTATTTTCTGCAAACTGAATATCGGCTTTGATCATTCTGTAGAAAAAATATAAAAATTATGTTGGCTGGCGTAGAAGTTACAGAGAGTTCACAGTGGAAAAGACAGTACTACTTCAACTGTTACTAAGTACGTACGTTATTGATGCGACACAACAATGGAGTTTATGTGTTTTGCTTTCATTGGTCTAGTTTTTAAGTAAGTGTTTTGACTATTATGAAGCACAATTATTATTTCTGTGCTGTAGTTTACAATTAATAGAAAAAGGTAAATTTTAAAACAAACTTTATTCGCCCCTTTCCCGTTTCTAAAACGTTTAGAGGATTTTGGATGAAAATAAACAACTTATTTTCAAGGAATTATGTATCACGTATAAATTATTAAATGTCTATGTTTAGAGTTTTTCTTGACTAATTGTTTAATTAATGATTTTTTTGTTTTGTCTGTACAGGCAATGGTAGCCGTGTCAATGGCTTTTATCGTCTTATCAGTGTCGGCGTATTGCTTTAAGACACTTGACGCTGTTGACAACTCTACAGAGATCAAAGAGGCTTTCAAATATATAGAATATATTTGTGGAGTGTGGTTTACATTTGAATTTGGTCTTCGCATTGCATCAAGTCCCAATAAGCGTGAGTTTATCTGTCAACCAATGAACTGGGTCGATTTTCTGGCCATTTTGCCGTTTTATTTAGACCTTATACCAGGCATCACAGATGGAGTCATTGAAATCTTAGCTTTAATCAGATTGCTGCGTTTGTTTCGCTTTTTCAAACTGAATTTAGGCCTTCAAATCCTTAAGCACACAATGGTAGCAAGCATGAGGGAGCTTTTTCTTCTAGTACTGTTGATAATGATTCCTGTCGTCATTTTCGCAAGTGTCGTTTTCCTCACGGAAAAAAAGGACAATGCCAAGAAATTTACATCAATCCCACAGGCGTTCTGGTGGGCTGTGGTTACCATAACAACCGTTGGCTACGGAGATATCACTCCTGTGACAACATTGGGTAAAATATTTGGGACGTTGTGTGCCGCATGCTCCGTCATAATAACTGCACTACCGATCTCTATTATTGGCAGCAATTTTTCTTTGTACTACGCGCATGCGCAAGCCAGACTCAAGTTACCAAAGAAAGCTCGCAAAGCATTGTTTGGTGCTGCAAACGCTTTGGTAGCGCAATCGACGAGAACTAGTGACGACCTGAGCATGGAGGAGGGGGACGGTTTTGTTGCTGATCAAATGCGGACCAGAAGCTCAACCATAAACATCAATGGTACAGTTGTAAAAGGAGATGGAGCGCCCTCAGTGGGCTATAGAAGGTAAGCTAAATTGTAACAGAGTGGGGGATGGGGGCAGATGGGGAAGGGACGTTGGTAGATGAGAGGACAGATAGGACGTCATTTACACATGGTTTAGGCCTGGATTTAATTTAATGTCCTGGGCTGCGTGCCAATGGTAACTTTTAGCCACTATATTGGGCACAATTGCCACATGGATAGCACACAGGGCCCCTTATATCTACTCTTGAATAAAGTGAGCACACAGTTTTGTACAAAAACATCGCCCACACTACACACTGAACTTCGAACTCTATTTGAACTTTGAACTTTATTGGTCGGCTTTAAATTCTTTAATACACAATAAAAGAAAGATTTCTAAACCAATTTCAGCTCTGAAAGATCACTCCGCAGATGCTCAAGTAGCGAATGACCCCTGCAAACTACCTTTCATTGTTAATAACTTGTTTGAAAACGTTGGTGAAGATCTTGCTAAAATAATGCACTGAGCTACGTCGGGAAATACCGTAATACCGAATAGATAAATGAAGGACTGATGTACTGCATAAAAAAATATATGTCAGTGAACCAATATGATAGAGGAGCACGGAATAAATCAGAATCAGACGTGGACAGCAGTTTCGCTCTTATTGGAGCTCGTCAGCACGGCGTAAATCAGAACAAAGTACACACTCTGTAATTAGCACTTTTGTTCTGAGAGACATATACGTTATTGAACAAGCGTGAGGTCAAGATGGCTGGATACTGGCCAAGTTCTTTATTTTTTTTTTGCGTTATTATGGACCGAGACGAAGTCGAGGTCCATGAAAATGCAAAAAAAGAACGAGGCCAATATACAGCCATCTTGACCTCACGCTTGTTCAATAAATTAAAGGATTTATTATAATTATATGGCCAAAACATTTCACCTTACTTCTATTGTCCCGGTAAGACAAAAACGCTTCCATGTCTTCATATCACTCAATGTGTAATTTCGATCCATGCAATTTTTTTTCTTGCGGGAAATAAACGAGCAATCCTGAGCGGGTAAGATGGGCCAACCTTGCCCGCTCGTGTAACCAATCACAACACAGGATTCGCTTCATCTTGCCCGCTCAGCGAGCTTGCCATATAATAATGTAACTTAATACGGTTCAAACATTAACATACCCAAAGCAATTTGTACGCTCGGTACACGCGTGTGTCGACGTGGCCAAAAAGCAGAAGGCTGAATGTCCCATATTCGCTTACTGGCAAGTAAGCGGAGTAACTATTACAATTTGGCATAGCAATTCTGTAATAGAGCATGGCCAAAACATGTTTAAAAAAAGCACGGCATAACACTTTAAAACTCTCAGAACCGGCCAGACACCTCAATTCACATCCTGAACATTCTTTCACCTGGCAACCTATTGTTAAGCTGTGGATACACGCTTTTATTTTTTTTCGCGCTCGCAATGCAATTTCGAAACTTTGTTGCAGTGAAAGATTGCAGCGTCTATTTTATATGCTGCAATTTTCAGTTTTCGCTAATTTTAGACGTGCAATCCTGAAATGTTGCAGAGAAAAGTTCAAACTTTTTGATTTCCTGCAACGATTTTTTTCGTTGCGAGATATTGTTGCGGTCAAAGTCGTGGACATGATACACGCTGTAATTTTGCCTCGCGCTGGCAACGCAACAAAAAATCAGAAATTGCATTGCGAGCGCGAGAAAAAATTGCAGCGTGAATCCACAGCTTTACTGTTCAACCTTGGACCTTACGCCGTATTGTCGAAGCTCTCTTAACTGCAAAACACTGCCCGTCAACAAACAAGTCAAAGCTTTAACTCTTTCCCTGTTCCCTATGGGAATCACCTGAACAATCGAACACTGAAAAAAATGGCATATAAACCCTGCAATCTTTAGAAAATTTTCATGTTTTAACCTAAGGATGAGCTAATGCTCGAAAACCTTTTGTTTTTAACCATAATTTTGTACATAATTCTACCTTTTATAAATAACACAGTATCTATATTCGTAGTACCGCCTACGTAAATTGACGTACGCAAAACACCGTAGGAACAATTTTTGTTAACTGAATATTATATTATATTTTAGTATATTTGGGCAATGAATAACTTTCATTTTTGCTTAAAACAGAGCACGAAGGACGCGGTCTTCCTTGTACGCTGGTGGAATGGTTCCAACTTCTCGCCCCAGTCGTACTCGAAGCAACGAGGAACTTACACCAGATGCACAAAGCGAGACTCAGTCACCTACCCAAGGGGAAAGAAAAAAAAGTCAGACGAGTACACAAAGTACGCTTCTCGAATCACCACCAAAGAGTCCACCCCATTATGGAAACACACTAACGGTCGACCCACCATCAACAGATGAAACTATTACAGATTTTCAGTGTTTGTTAAACGAAAACGACAATATTGATCCTGAAAACGACGCCATTGAACTTGAGCTCGCGAAAATCCAAAAATCTCCTCTGAACGGTGTTCCCAGACCTGGTACGCCAGTGAGACGTTCCAAGAATCGAGTTGGTTTTGTGAAACCGACGCTGACTGTTACACTTGATTTAGGGGATATGTCACACGCAGCTGTAAACGAAAACATTGACGAATCAGAGGAGGAAGATAGCTTAACTTTAGGCCACCAGGGAAGGAACAATGATGATCCCGCGGCAAAGAAGAGGTGGACAAATTTCCGCACTGGCGAAGTGTTGCCGATGACAATGAGCAATAAAAACATTGGAGAAACAGACACGTAGCATTAAGGGAAGGCTGGAAGGTTGATGAAAGAAACTGTCAGTTTTGTTGTTTCCTCAGGTTATCTTGTCTTAGAAACCTGTAGATCGAGGACTCGAGTAGAAAAGAAAGAGGAGTACGAGTAACTGTGGCCTAGGAAAGAGGGGAAAACTATAAATGTTTACTAGCTGGACTACCTTTTCGCAGAAAAATGTAGAGTCGTTAAAGAAAACCTTCTATGAAGCCATTGTTTTACAACACGAGACCACGAATCGACCTAGCTCGAAAAAATTGATGGTGATAACGATAATAATGATGACGGCGATTTATTGATGATGATGATGATGATGATGGCGGTAATAATAACGATTTATTGATGATGATGATGATGATGATGATGATGATGATGATGATGATGATGATGTGGCGTTAATAATAACGATTTATTGATGATGATGATGATGATGATGATGATGATCATGATGATAATGGCGGTAACAATAACGATTTATTGATGATGATGATGGCGGTAATAATAACGATTTATTGATAATGATGATGATGATGATGATGATGATAGTGATGGCGTTAATAATTATGATGACAATGATGACAAGAATGACAATTATGAAAATGGTGGTGGTGATGGTGGTGATGATGATGATGATCATAGCAATAATAATGGTGATAATGATGATGATGGCGTTAATAATGGTGATGACAATGATGACAAGGAAGACTGGTGAAAATGGTGACGATGGTGACGATGGTGGTGATCGTGATAATAATGATGAGGATGATGATGATGATGGCGTTAATAATAATGATGACAAGAATGACAATTATGAAAATGGTTGTGGTGATAGTGGTGATGATGATGATCATGGCGATAATAATAATGGTGATAATGATGATGATGGCGTTAATAATGGTGATGACAATGATGACATGGAAGACAATGATGACGATGGTGGTGATGGTGATGATAATGAGGATGATGATGATGATGATGATGGCGATAATAATAATGATGACGATGATGATGGTGATGATGATAATGATGGTGAAAATGATGATGATGATGTTGATGATGATGACGATGATGGTGATAATAATAATGAAGACGATGAGCCAATAAACAATATATTGTAGTCAATTACCAAATAATAGAAATGGTTTACAAAAGTGTTGAAAGCATCATTTCCTTGACTATATGTATATATAAGTCACGTTGTGTGGCTATATGGTGGTTCTCCGCACTTATAGAAGTAAAAATAACAATATCAACAATAGGAGTTATAAAGGAAATTACCTGCAAATTTGTGAAAAGCTCACTCTAAAAGAAAGTTGCAATAAGACGTGAAAATAAAAGCACTATAATGTAAAATTCCACTTATCTTCAAAACCCTCCATGCAATAAATTCGGAAGTTAGGTGATGAATTTCGGAACTTGTGAAGCAACTGTAAACTGGTACTCCCTCAATTTTAGTGTACATAAAGAATTATGATTAACACCTTAAAAACGAATACAAACATATTACTTTCTGCTTTAACTTCTTTTTTAGAATAGCTGCAGTGATAAATTTTATTTGCTGTTGACTGATTCCCTGGCTAGTTTAGAAAAAAACTTTCATTGTCTCTTAAAAGAATTAGTAAAAAAACTATTAAAAAATAAAAAAAACCTAAAATTTAGTTATAAAGTTATTAATTTACATAATACTCGCACTCTGATTGCATTATAAGTGTTTGCCTGTAAAGTTATGTTTTTCACGTCGCATAACTTTCAAAGTTTGAGTTTCGTTTTATACAAAAACAAAATTTCAGACAACAAACTGCCAAGTGTTGATCTGTATTTAGCTTTGATGGAGATACAAGTTTCTGCAGAAGAAACAGCTGAATTTAAAGCCAAAATTTGAGGCATATAGACGCACTAGAAACGTCCAGTCTGTCAGTATTTACTGCAATAAAGATTAGAGAGAAATGTATTGAAATTCAAAACATGACTGGACACTTTCTCTGGTACGGTCATATGCCTCAAATTTTGGCATTGAATTCCTCGCCGTTGCGAGACGAGTTCCACGAGCCATTCCAAGTCATGTACACGGTGCAATGACTCCCGTTATATAAAAATTTGTAACTGAAATCAGAAATCATTGCCAAAAGTAGAACTGGATTTTACTCTCGACAACGATGTCTGCAGCTTCTCTCGCAACGATTTTAGCCATTGCACGGGGTGTTACACGCTTCAATGACTCTTGCAACTCGTCTTGCAACGATTTTAGCCATTGCACGGGGTGTTACACGCTTCGATGAATGGCTCTTGCAACTCGTCTCGCAATGGCTTTACAAGACAAGTTCACGAAAAGTTGCCTCATGTAACATCAGCTTGAAGGCTAGCTGCGCCCGGCCCTGGTATAGGAATCACCAAAAATTCTCCAGTTGGCATAAAACTGCACAGGTTTCCACAGTTTCTGTTCGTCTACGAACTTTTGTTTTCAAATCGCGTAATATTTAATCGGTAACGTTAGATAGTTTGTCTATGTTGTACTCTCACAATTATGTGCAGTGTTATGGTTTCCACTGTTTTGGCGGGTCACAAGTGTTACAAATATCACAAAATCTTGTGGCCCTGACAAAACATTGGGAAATTCACACTTATGTTAGTGAAAGTACCTTGCATGGAAAAAACGGCAAAATGAGAAACAAACTGATTCAATAACAACAGTAGTTTATTCACTTTACGTTTGAAACAATTTACAACTTAATATTTTTATCAAAAAAATAGGAACGTGCTGGGTGCCTTTAATAAACATATGGGCTCTTCAAGCCATGCAACAAGAACACTACGTGGATCAATTATGATATTTGTTCGGCACAAACAAAGAATTATAATTCATTTGGCGTTATGTGCTAACAACGTTTGTAAAACGTAATGATTTGAAAATCAATTGGCAATCTTACTTGGTATCTTTAGGTTAGGGTCCAGTTTTTCAAAAGCCGGTTAGCACTAACACGTATACAGTTAAAATTTTAATCCGTCCCGGCGTAACGTTTCCAACCTTATAAAAGAAGGATGATTTTTTTTGTTTTGGAAAATCTAAACATTAGTTTATAACTACCGTAAATCTTCCTTAGAGGAGAAATTATGTTTGTATTTTGGCCGGGAGCAACCTGTGGTCAAAATTAACCAGTCTTTGAGCACCACAGCTGTCATTATTTCTCTCTAAAAAAAGCTAAAAGATCAAAACTAATCCCTTGCTACTTATAAACCTCGGGCTATGTTCAGACTTGCTTTCCTTGGTTTTTACGGTTCCGCCATCTTGGATTGAAAACGAGGCTGGACGGACATAACAGAGAATGGATGGCATCAAATATCGAGTCTCCTTGGTCGAAATCGTTGAAGTATCTATCAAAAATAGATCTGGACTGGATTTTGCTTAGAAAATATGACAACAAGAAAGACCTAGCTTGCTCTTCCAGCCTCGTTTGGAATCCAACATTAGTGTTTTTCAGTGAACTGAGGGCTACACATTGCGGTTTAAGATTATACGGTACACTTTAAGGCAGGAGTACACTTGAAAATTTATTTGCCTCAATATGACGATATGATATGGTGTCAGTAAATATAATCAATAGTAGGGACCAAAAACTGGTTTGTTTATTTAAGTATGTATGTACTGTTGCCTATGCAACTATGATTGGGATACATATTTTTGTAATTGTAAGGGTTCTTTTGAGAAAAAATAAGTCTACAAAAATAAGCTGATATGAAGTTTATGAGATGTTCTGTGAGATGAGCAGAGAGTTTTATCTTTGCTAAAATCCTTGCAGAGTAATGAATTTCTAAAAAGCTATACTAACAAAAATTGAACTGATTTTGTCATATGTACCAATATTCCTATTGCTCTAGCGTAAAAACTGCTTTTTGCTTTTTTTACATAGACACGGAATGTACTTGACATCTCTGTTAGCAGATGTTGTCGTAAGCAATTCGATGTAAGGAAATAATTTATGATTTCCCTTTAGCTGAGTGGTAAATTTAAACTAAAACATTCTATCAGTTGAAAAAAAACAAGTTCACCCAATTTCACAATTAAACAGCCAAACTAGTTCAGTTCTAAAGTTAGCAAACGGAATTGTACTTCTACTGTGAAAAAAAAGTTCCAAAATTTCTGCACTATACAGAGATAGCGCAATTATAATGCTCCTTTCCGGGGACTAGCACTTTCAAACAACTCTTAAACTTTCGACTTGTGCAGTTATTTTTACGAAACATCTCAAAAGTTGACCGATTGGAACAGTTTTTACGAGCAATTACAGCAAGCCGCCATTTTTGTTGACACTTGCACGCGTTGCATCGTGGGAATTTTGTATATTTATCGTTCGGGAAAGTCTTACTCCATACATTTTATATTTTATGTATAAGTCTCAGAGGAGGTCTAGATTTTACAAAAATATGCAGCTGATTGCTTTTATCCTTCAATAAGACTTTTAGAAATTAAGAATGTAACCTGATGAGACTCGACACATCTGCGTCAGGACCCCTCGTCCAGAACTGTTGTTAGCGGTTAGGCAAAACCAACATTTTCTATCCCATTCACAGTGCCAATGAACAGTTCTTCGTCACTAACAAGGTTTAAGCCTTCTACACCCTTATGATGAGCTCAGGCACCTAAAAATGGTCGAAATATTGAAGAAAAGAGCAAATTTTATTAAAAAACCCCAAAGCAATTTATGGCGCCCTGGCGCTTGTTAAACCAATACACAAAAATGGCGGAATGTGTCACGTGAATACCAGTAATCACCCGTGATGATGTCACCCTCTGCCCAAATCCCTTTGTTTTGGTTCCGGTGACATAGTTACTTTTCAGTACCCCCTCCCCCTCTGGTTTGGACCAAAAAATAATAACATTTTTCATGTGTACTCCCGTTTTAACCCTTTGAGCCCCAAGCACAACAAATGGCGTGTTGTTAAATTCTCCCAACTGAGTTCCATACTTCCTATATAAGCAGTTTGAGAGAATTTGGCATTTCAACTTCCACAGCTTATTTCACTTGATCAAGTCCTTGCTTCTCATTGCCAGTTCTATTGTTTTGTTTGATTTATGTAAAGAGAAGTTGGAGGTTGATAATTTGCTTGTTGCTGTAAGGGTTAAAACGTTCCAATAATCCAGTAATGAATTATTGAAATTTACAGTTGTACCAAAATAACTAAGGGCATGTTTAAATGGAGGTGAGGTACCACGGGGGTGTGGGGTAACTCAGCTAGGTGGGGTAACTCGGCTCGTGATACATTTTCTCTTTTTATTTTGATTGTGTTTACATGAGAGGTGAGGTACCCCACCGAACCAAGTCGCCCGGTCATTTAGACCGAGTTACCCGGCTACGTGGGGCGAGTTTTGATGCTGTTTTCACATGTAAACACTCGACACGTTACCCCGGGGTAAGTCGCAGTCAAAATTTTATTTCATCAACATGACAGAGGAGCATTTTTTTGTTGAAACAGCAATAAAAGACGGCAAATGCTCCCAGTGGCTTTGTATAGGTAAAAGCAAGTTTTGTAGTGATATTTGGATATATTCCATGAGTGATATTTCAAAATTGGTAAACAAATTTTCACGACCGCTGCGATCACTTTTGGCAGATCCTTGTTTATGAAGCTATTCATTTATAATTATTGATGAAAACCGACTTTTATGACTGTAGTTCGTCTTCAATTCCGGAAAATCAGCCAAAGTGAAGCTCAATGAAATATCAAGTAGTTGAGGCGGCGTCTGACAGGAAACAGCTTTTTGATTCAAACAAAAATTTTATACATACAAAAAGTTTATACACACCTTCTTGTTTTGCTATTATAGACACAGCCAACAATCCTATTGATCTTAAACTTAATGAAGCCTTGCATATTAATAAAAATAAGCCCAACCTTAATAAACAAGTACACAACTTTAACACTTTTTTAGCTTTATA
>JAOCNB020164698.1:0-10042 GCA_026546465.2 Palythoa caribaeorum | reverse complement strand
TAGAGTTTTAAAACACCCATCCCTTCTGCCTCAAGTGCCTTGTTTTCTTATATTTTTTCACGTATGTGCTACCTTAAGTTCTCATGAGGTGCAAGCAGAAAAAGATAGGAGCAATGGGACTTTTTGGACACGGTTCATGAGAAATAAAATTTAGACACTAATGAGATACAGAGTCTACAGCTGAATTTGTGAAGATTATCTTAAATATGATACTTTTAGAAAGATTGCTATGTTGAATAGTTCAGGGGTAAAAAACAGCCAGTTAACTATCATGTCTGGTCAGTATGACACCTTGACTGAAAAAGTCCTTGCACTATTAGTCAACTATTCTTGTAACAAACTGTCAATTTTTTCGATTGTACTAACTTTGCATCTTTTTCAGTAGCTTGTTATATTGCAAATCAAAACTTTTGCAAGTAAACTGTCGCCACAAATTGACTGTTTTCAAATGATTATTAAGTGATTAACAGCCTAACATGACTTTTTGAGTACCGGTATATCAACTTTGCATTTATTGTAAAGAAAAAGGCTCTTCGTGATTTTCAAGATTATTTAATCATGCTTTGTTGACCATTTCACTTTTTAAAGGTCTCCGCATGCATTTGCAACCAACTTTTGTTGTTGATGCTTTAGCTAATACTTTGGGTTTCACATCATTCCTTCTCTTAGCCAAAATCCTGGTTTTCTTTTCAATATTTTGACCATAAGAAACTAGACATGTCTGAGCTTTAATCCCAGAAATTATTTTAACCCTGTGAATAGATATCTTCATTTGGGAGAAACTTTCTCACAACACAAAGCATAATTCTACTCATGCAGGGTTCGTACGCTTTTTTGTACTAAAAATTCAAGGACTTTTCAAGGACTTTTAAGGACATATTTTCCATTTTGCAATGTTTCTGTGCACTTCAGAATCAAAGGATTGATCATTTTTATTTGTTCTTTTACTATTACGTGTTGCTACGTTTCTGCCAGTAGCATATGTTTTCATATAAGGCACTCTAGAATCTAAGTTGGATGAATTTCACTACAAATTTCAAGGACTTTCCAGCACTGACTGCAATTTTCAAGGACTTCCAAGGCTTTGAATTTTTATTTTGAGATTCAAAGACTTTCAAGGACTTTCGAAGGCGCATGAAAACCCTGCTCATGACTCACGATGAACCAAATCTAGACACTCTAGGAAGGGAAACATCCCAAACTCTGAAGAAAAATGAGACAGTATCTATTCACATGTAGAGCCTAGTGTGAAAAGGGTTCTGTTGACTATAGTATTTTCAAACTGGGCCAAGCAAGGAAATCTCTGAGGTGCTCATAACCTGACTGACCCTTACTTTTTATCACCAAAATGCTGACTCTATAGAATATTATTGCTTGTTTTGTCATATTTTTAAAAACAAAAAGTGTTATTCTTAATAACAACAATAATAGTAATAATAATAATAATAATAATAATAATAATAATAATAATAACAACAGATACCTAGAAAAACAAATATCTGTCATGCTTCTTCAGTTTTAATCTAAAATGTAAAATCTTGTAAAAACTTTATGGAAAATTTAATTTGCATTACAGAGTTCACATGTTTTGTGAAACAGTAATTATCCTGTAACCAACTAAATCATATGTTGAAAGACAAAACATGATATGCTTTTGAATCTGAAATATTTGTACAGAGCGAAGCACTAACATTTATATATAAGTCAGTGAAGTTCATCTCAAACACAAGCCAGTTTGCATCAAAATCGATTCATTAAAATTTGGTCACATTAATCAAAGTACGGCATCTGCTTTATATGTCATAATGTTTCGCTTGACGAAAATGTAATAAAAAATATACTCGACTCCCTCCCTCGTACATTTAACATCAAGATTTAGGTCATATTTTGTAGAAACAAAGGGAAGTGGCCAAAACCGGAAACACCTCTTCACACTTTTGTGACAGACCTGATACAACTATTACAAGCAGTTTCCTTTTAAACAAAGTCATGATTCTATTCCAAAATGAGTGGCGCCAATAACGCCATCAAAGCCGAGATAAAAAAAAGAACTTAGAAAGATCCTTCTGAGATTAACTTATCACAAACACCCAGCAAAAATGTTTTCATTCATTCTAAATGATAATTGTAGGTTCGTCGAGATAACCGTAAAATTTGTAAGTTAAATACCAAAGTCTGATATTTGCCGAATATGAGGTAATTTTCACGATTAGGAAAAATTATCTCAGTCAACAAACATGAACTTCAATGTCAAAGCAAATAAACGCACAGGAAAGAGTTTGTACAAAAATTCAAGTTTAAGAATTACGAGGAAATGGACAATTAAAAGTACAATATTTTGAAGATAGCTTTATATATTTCTTTTAATGAATTTTTTGAGCTTTCTCCCATGAAGATTTGTTAGATTACAAAAGGTCGAAATATTTCATTTTGACGAAGAATAGCAAACAGCAAGAGCGATTCAGCTGTAAATTAAAAAGTTCAACTAGGAACAATGAACTTGCCAATATTGTTTACAAACAGAACAATTCGACCGGTCGTCAAATTCACTTGTAGCCGATTAAGAGCCAGAGCTGCAATATCGTACAGTAAGAACAAAAATCTGCTGTTTCCAGCATACAAATGTAATAACTTGATAGGGCGGTAAATTAAAGGCGATATATCATACCACCCACCTCAGCTAGAACACGGACACAGTTCAATCCTTTTTCGTCTTTGAAAGCAGACTCCGAGTTGATGCCATCCAAGCCAATAAGTCTGTCAATCAACTGCTCGTCCCCCTGAAATAAGAGGAAAATTTTTGAAATTTTGACACATATATCGATCTTGTGTGAACGTGAGCAAAGAATATAATTGAATCTAGCTGCGACCTACAAATTTGCGCCGATTACATCTGCGGCAGTCAAAATAGTTTTGAAATAAAACAAAGTACGGTTCGCACAGGAAGCAAAATGCGTCGAAAACAGAGATGAAATCGAAAGCCTTCACAAAGAACATCACTCTTCCGCCGTTTACAGCATTTTACGGAAACAAGCTTACAAACGACTGAGAGAAATTTATGTTAAACTCGTTTGTGGAATTGGATTTCGCACTGTCTCATAGCCTTGAGTTGAAAATTCATCACGAATAGAATGGAATTTCATCAACATTTGAGTGAAACTTTGGCTATTAAGCTGCTGTCCAAGGAATTATTTCCAACATAATCCCTGCCATCGGCTGTACGAGAATAAAAAATAAACACTCGTGCCAAAAATGACATTGAAGAGGTTATCAAACATGGCGCATGCGAGACTTCTACACAATGAATGGGAATGAAGTGACAGCAATAACAGTTGATCTTTTATCTTACCTGAGCCAGAACAGACTCCAGATGGTTCATTAACACGTTCTTTTCTTTTTGGCATTCACTAAGTTTAACGCGTGTAAGAGAAAGTGAATCTTGGGTCTCGCGTAGGGTTTCCATCAGCTTGTCTCGTTCGTCTAACATGTTCACCATCAGCTGTTCAAAGTTAGTCTCTTCATTTTGCACAGACTGGACGTCCGGTGGATCCTCTGATATTGTGGGCATTATATCACACATCATACTGACGGTTCAAGCAGAGCCTACTAGCCGAACTGATGTATTATGTCGTTTATTCGCTTCCAGATTACATATTGTCGCATCTCCGATTAAGAAGCCGCACACACGCACTGCGACCTAACGTGATTCAGCCGTGCCGGGCGGCCTTCATCCTAGACCACTAAATCGCCTTGTCATCTCAAGCGCTTTCACAAACTAAGCACTTCCCTAATGAATGTCAACTAACTCCATGCACAAATTGAAATGCTCCAATGTCCCAGTTAGCGTAAAATCAGAAATGCACACAATACAAAGATACACAAACTTCTCGTAGCGGTTCTGCAAATCAGTTCTATCCCACGATGCAAAGCGAGTGGATGGACCATCTGGTTGTACGAGAAGGACCTGGGCCCGACTCCCACTCACTAATCTCTTTGAACTAACTCGCTACAATACTTTCTCAACCACCCACGTAAAAACGCCAACTTGTAAAATATTAATAACTGTATGGCCAAAATTTTTCTCAACAATGCTCATTAGCACATACAGTGCTAAGAACGTCTCACCCTCGGGGTCAAAATCAATTTTTACATAGTATGCGTGATGTAAAGACGAACAGTCGTATCTGTTATCGATTAAGACACTTGCTGACGGGTATTGTTTGACTAATAGTTTTCATTTACATCAAAGTGCTCAAGGCAAATTAAGTAAATTTGTAATGCAAAAAGTTACAAAGCATTCTACTGTTTTTAAAAGCAGAACTGTGGCTTTACAAGAGTCCAGCATTCTTCCATGACTCAATAAAACCCCACTGAGACGCAATTCTCACAGATAATGAAATGCTTTTCATGTTTTCTATCGCTGGCTAATCGTGTTTACTTATTCGGAAATGTGACATTTTAATCGATGATTCGACGTTCTTGGCATTCTTTGAAGAATTAAGTTTCCTGGCCGAGATGTGTATCGTTGTATTTACTTCGCACTATTTATTTAATACAGAAATCATTGGCAAAATTTGAGTGAATCTTTGTTTTAAAACATGAAATTCTTCATTTAGCACAAAAGATTACTATAGATATTTAGGAATCTTAAAGTGGCGTGAAAGTTATTGTAATTGATTTAATTTCTGTTCATTCAGAAACACCTGGGGCGCCCGTTTGTTCACCCGCCAATTCACTCATCATAAACCGTCTGAGACATAATTCTTTTCATCAAATCGCTGGCTCGTTTGAAACATTTCAGTGAAATGAAAAAAACTTTGTTAACAAGAAAACCATTTGCTTTGGAAGGGTGATTTCAAACTTTTATTACTGACTCGCGGAACACACAAGGGAGAGAAATGAAAATGGGCAGCTTTTTTGAATTCCTTTACTTCCGTATTCTGAGGGTTCCACTCAAACCTTTTTTAAAAAACAAACATCCGTTTTTGTCACCAGGCTTTGCTCGAGCGTATTTTCGGAGTGAGCAGTAACGTAAGCGTTTTCGAAAACCTTCGTTTTCGCCCGTCGCGTCCACACTAAAACGCTACACCTCCGTTTTTAAAAAACTTCACCGTGGAGAGCATTTTCGAAAACCTCCGTTTTCGGTGACACACTTACACTAATTTGATCGAAAACCAAGGTGTATGTCACCGAAAATGAAGATTTTCGAAAACGCTCTGCAGGGTCAAGGTTTTCGAAAACGGAGGTGTAGCGTTTTGGAGTGGAAGCGCAAAAAGGAAGGTTTTCCAAAATGCTTACGTCACTGCTCACTTCGAAGCTCCAGTAAAGTTTGGTGAAAAAATCAAATGCTTTCTTATCCGTTTTCGTGATTTACTGTGGGTACAAATATCTTTATACGTTTTCTATAAAATGAAAACGGAGGTTTTCGAAAACGTATTAGTGTGGACAGGGTCTAAGACGTTACACCTCTTCAGCTGTGACATGATGTTTCAAGCATATACCACGCTCCTGAACCTCTGGGACATGATATTTCAATCATATACCATGCTCCTGAACCCTGTCTCAGCTGTGACATACTGTTTCAATCATATACCACGTCCTTAAACCTTGTTTCAGCTGGGACATAACGTTTCAATCATATATCACGCCCCTAAACCTTGTCTCAGCTGGGAGATGTGTCCGTCATTTACCACGCTCCTGAACCTCTTCAGTCATGTACCACGCCACTAAACCTTGTATCTAGATCTCTGCCCGTCATGATGTTTCAATCATATACCACGTTCCTGAACCTTTTCTCTTGGGAGGAAGACTGAACCACAAAAGACGTCTACAACGGAAGCTGCCGAGGACCCTGATCAATATACTTTTAAAAAATGATTTACTAGGTAATCAACATTCTTGATAATGATATGGCAGGTGCGCTTCTCAAACGAATCCCTAAAGTACTTATCATCTAGAATTTTTTATAGATAAAAGATCTTGCAAAATACTTCTTCATCTAAATCTAAGATCAGAAACGTTTCTGGAGTACGGATTTAAAGACAAGCTGCGGTAGTCTAAAGAAACTGATAAACCTGCTTCTTTAAGCGTTAAACCAATCCCATTAACCTTTACTGAACATTTGTTTCCGTCAATTTCAAGCATAACAAAGACTTCCGTTTTAAAATACCTTACATTTTCTAAATGATTACAATATATAAGCCAGTCTCCCTAAGACTAATCTGGAGGTTTTGTACCATATTGCACATATCTAATGCAAGAGCTCGGTCTCATTTTGAAAGCATGGTTAAAATAATGTAACATTCCACCAGAAATTTCTCCCTCGCTTTTTATTCTCCTCGGTGGTTTCTCTGTAGGACTGAACTGACAGACCGCTACATCCGGCTACCGTAAACTTATCTCGTGGGTCATATAAGTAAATAAGCCTCGGGTCTTATTTTCGTTCAACTGTTGCGTTTTGATATCAAACAAGAGGACAGTGTGGGAAATGTAGGTCGAGCACTCAACCTACAATCAAAAAAAGGGGAAAAAAACCAGGTGAACAACTAAAAGGATTTTGGGTACAGAATTGAACAGCAAGGTTTAGCATCTGTGGCTGCGTGACGGAAACAAGGGAAAAGTTTAAAATGTGCAACAGTGAAGAGCTGTGCAATCCTTTCAGTAGAATAACTTTACCAAAATCCATATCCAACTGACAAATTGTTTAAAAGTTGGATAATAAAAACATTACTCGCACTTATAATTCACAAAATGTACGAGCAAGTTTATACGATTTTTTGTTTATTATATTTTCAACATTTAACTTTAAGATTGACTTTAGAAACTACATTAGCAAGAAAAACTTACGCAGATACTTTTACGACGTTTCGATGACATCTTGCCACCTTATCAAGTACGATGGCAAGATGTCATCGAAACGTCGGAATTTATCTGCGTTAGTTTTTCTTGTTAATATTCTCAACATTGTAGCGAAACACTTCAATTAATGTGTTAAAAACGTTGTAACTGATTTAATTTTAAAAATTTGGGTATATATGGATAAAAATAGTCTTGAACTAAATTTTCCGTTGCAACTGCTTCCTTCTTCAGAGTAAAGTATGCAGTTCTAAGCGTGAGTTTGTCATTTAATAAAATCATCGTTCCCCCTGGGGTTTCATCAACGTTTTGTAAACAGAAGGGAATAGCTTCCATTCATTCACTGCATTCTTGTCTTTTTTTCTAGAGTGCCAGGATCGACACTTAACCCTGTAAGCAATTCCTTTCGTTTGAATCTCATTCGGGCGATCTTTGGGTTTCTTAAATTAATGCGCGAGTGTTTTAACGGGATAAAATGCGGTCTTTATATTAGCTCTGCCGAGTGTATTTCGAACTCGCTGGGAGACGCCCTTCACGTATGGTAGAGTAGTAAAGACTTTCGAACCCGTATCTGCATTTTGTGTTTGAACTGCGGTCGATGAATGGCTTGAAAGTACAGCATTTCTCGTTGCAATCGTCGGAGTAACAATTAATTTTCAAATCACTAAGTACCTGCTGTTGCTGTGTCACGTGACGGTCCATAAGGCACTTAACCCTTACAGCCCCAAACAAATTATCAACCTCCAACTTCTCCTCACAAAGCTCAAACAAAACAATAGAACTGGTAATGAGAAGCAATGAATTGATCAAGTGAAATAAGCTGTGGAACTCCTGAGTTGAAATGCCAAACTGCTTATATGGGAAATATGGAACTCAGTTGGGAGAATTTAACCACACATCATTTGTCGTGCTTAGGCCGCTCAAAGGGTTAACTACCGTCCGCTTGCTTTGGGCGGGATAGCCTGCGTGCAGACAAATAATAACTTAACTAGTGTTTAGTTCGTTTGTGGCGCAGGCTATGGACTGACGGGGCTGTGGGAATTGAAATCTAAGTACTTTTTGGTGTAAGTGGCTCTTGGGTGTACACTAACAACGACGTTTCCTGATCGATCAACTGTGCTTCTAGCGTCAAGAAAAGCAATGGTTTGATTTTGGAGCGTTGATGACGGCAGTTCCACAATTGTATGTTATGTTGGGGTTGACTGAGTTGAGGTGGTCATGGAAGACTTGGATCTCCTTTGTCTTCTAACTCATGCAAGTTATCCACGTATCATAAACACCGTGCTCTTGAAAGGTGACGTGTCAAGCGTGAATTCTTCAATTTCTTGTATCACTAACTCCGCCGGCTATCGGGGTGATAAAGGTGGGTCCCAGATAACGAATCAGGTCAGGGGAGTCAGGTCGGCGTAGTGGTCATCACTCGCGCCTCTCACTTCTACGACCCCGGTTCGATTCCCGGGCTCCGCACGTGAGCTGAGATTTGTCGATATCAATCTGACTCCGAGGGTTTTTCTCCGGGTACTTCGGTTTTCCTCTCTCACGGCAGCGAAAATCGACTCCCAGTTTCATATTCCATCTGGCTGTGGTGCTGTTCACCGAGGTCGTGTATGGGCCGTGTATACGTGTGTATGTGTCTATAACCCTTGTATGTGTGTGATGAGTGCACCCTTAAAATGCTTGCGGTCCGACTTCGTTGAGCCGCGTCCTCGTAATTCAGCCCCTGGCTTCAAGGAGGGCAATTAGCCAGGCCAATTTATTTATTTATTTTATCACGGTCTTGTTTTGAACGCTGTAACAGATCACGATAAAAGACTTTTGGTAAAATTACGAATCACGAACTTAGTTTTAAGGCAATGAAGGGAAAAAAGAGTGTGTAAAGATGGCAACATTCCTTGTGCCGTCGAGAAGCCCGAGCTAGCTGGAGCGGGTGATTCAGTTCAGCAGCAAATCGTGAAGAGATTAAAAAAGAGTGGAAGCCTTTCATATTTGAGAATCAAAAATGAGATGTAATGATACTGATACGGACGCAGAAGCAGAGACGGAGACGGGAGCAACCGGAGTTACAGGCAAGTGTGAACCGACACCACGGAAACGAAGACGGAACGGAAAATTGCCGTGTGTATATAGCTGTTTTGATAACGTTTACCAAATTGCGGGAGATAGTTGGAGATAGTTGGAGATAGTTTACTGTTGATGTTTTTTATTTCTTTCGTCACAATTAAACGAAAATGAAAAGATGAAGATCTTTTTGGGTTGGGGATTTATATGCAGACAGAAAAACATTAGACATTAAGAGAGCACTAGAATCTACCTTTAGATATGAAAGCCAGAGTTCGAAATCTATATTTTTGCAGTTTGGCCACATTAAACTTGCATTTGTAATTTAAAGTAATACGTCGAGACTATGATGAACATCTTTGTTGTTTTATTTTTAGACTTGACTCAGTCCATTTAGTTTTTAGGGCCTGGAAAAAAGCATTTTCATTGGCTTATTATCCTTCCGTTCCCGCTCGCACTTCCGTCATTACTGGTTCTCACTACCAAGTTTGCGACGTAAGCTCGACAGAATCAGACGAGGTGACGGAAGAAAAAGAAACAATTCGTTCCTTCCGTCTTGGCTTCCGTTGAACTTTCGCATGTGCTTCCGTCTTCGTTTTCATGGTTCACAGTAGAACGTTAGACTTCTTTTGTCTCCGCTTCCATCTTCGCTTCTGCTTCCGTCGCTAGTGTGAACCAAGCTTTAGCTTTATAGTAGATAAAAAAAAACATGTTAGATAAGGAAAAAACATATTTGGTAGTAATTGTATTTATAATAATTGGGGTTCAAGTAATTGTGTTTGTAGAGAAAGATAGTACTTTGTAACAATCGTGTCTGTGAGAAAAAAAATTACTATAAAACAACCTCCGCTATAACGACAATGACCAGTGATCCCATCGCGCAGCCAAACACCTTACGATAATGGTGCCCGGCACGAATGTGAACTAACTGCTATTCAGTACGTAAGTCAACAAACCATAATCGTGGCACTCTACAAAGGACAAACGGCGGCGTAGTTGGCGAAGTGGTAAGATCTCTGCCTTCTTACTACAAGGTTCCAGGTTCAATCCCTGGCTTAGCCGAGTGTTGAACATTTGTGTGACCTTCTTTTCCGCCAAAGTTGACTCAGCTTTCCATCCTCCCGAGGTC
>JAOCNB020164634.1:0-10043 GCA_026546465.2 Palythoa caribaeorum | reverse complement strand
AAGAGCGCAAGGTACTTGATAATAGTTAAAACTAATCGAGTCAAGTACCTCAGCCAAGGGTCTATAGCTAAAATTTTACATCAACACAATAGACGAACAGGAGAAACAACAGAGAACTAAACAAACAAACAAACAAAACTAATGCTGCAAATAAATCGAGTTGCTGCAAATATATCGAACTGTTGCAAATAGTGAAACTTATGTTACTGCAAATAAAACTGAGTTGCTGCAAATAAAATTGAGTTACTGCAAATAAAACCGCCTTTTTACGACAGAATACAGAGGAATTTACTTGAGCGTTTAATTTCAACCTATCATTGAAACCGGGCTGACCATTTCGTTGCTAGGCAGAAGATCACTTGTTGCTAAGCGGAAAAACACTTGTTGAATAAAGACGGGAAGAACAACTTCAGTTCGTTTATAACTGTAACTCGAAAATCAGAAGAAAGAGATTTTTTCTTCCATTTAATCACTCGCCAGATTTTCTACGCACGTCGGTTTTATTAGCAGTCAACAAGTGGTTTTCCGCTTAGCAACATGTATTGTCTGCCTTGGGCTGGCTTGCAAGTTTTAACTGTTCAAACGTTTCAATGAAGAATTGAAATTGCGTCATTAAAAGGTCAAGCGAAATCCGCTGTAATTTACAAGTGAGAAGATAAGTTAAAATGTATATACTGAAAATAACTTTACCTTGGCCTACAATAGATAGTTTATGGGAATAATTTAGCCTTGATTGAATCAATTTGCATTATTAGAGAAGGTGATTTTTCTCTAATAAAAAGTATTTCAAAAATCAGTTACATTTTTTCTGTTCTTTTACATAATTGGGTGTAAAGCCCCACAGTGTTGGTGTAGTTGTTGTAGGACGTTAGCCCGTATTGGTCTCAAAATGATTCAATCAACCTCTTAATCTAATTTACCCTACGAGCAGAGATCTCTTTTATTCTCATGAAAAACGGTACAGTAAAGAGTCGAAAAGAACGAACAGCCGCTCGGTTTTCTGTCGAGCATGCGCGACCGTTTTCACGTCACCGCTACGTCATTCCCACGAACTGTGCCGGATTTTTATCGTTTTTCTTTTTTGATTTTGTTTTTTGTTTTGTTTATGTTTTTTAGTTTTTTTTTTAACTTTGATAAAGCTTAATTAACAGAGTCGTCGAAGGATTTCTCAAACAATTCACTTGCATTGACGCTATTTTCGCTGTTATTGCAGTCGCGGCAAAATGTCACCGGATAAAAAGGTCGCATGGCAACGGGTATCGCGGTCCCACAATAAAGCAGCGGTTAATTAATTTACGTGGCTACAAAGCCGTGAAACCAGTTTCAAACCAGACTGACACGTCCGTGATTTTGGATGGCAACGGCTTCAAAAGATGGAGCGGCTGCTCGCGGGATCTGGGGTCTCTCTTTCCTCTGGGTTTCCATGGGGATATGAGAGACCTGTTCGCACGATAAATATAACTCTGCTTGAGAATGATGTCATAATGACACTAAAACGTTGCAGTTTCTTTTTCATTTTCCTTCCAAATTGTATGTTTCTCTAATCAGTTACTCGTCATAATATAATTGGGAGTTAATATATGGAGAATATTACAAGGTGGCACAAAGATATAAATTTTATTTTCGAGTACTAGTGGTGAAAACAATATTTTACGAACAAGCGTGACGAGAACATAAGATAGCATTTCGTCTAGGCTTCAAGACAGTCCCTTTCTTTGCCGGAAGTTTTGGGGAAGTAATATTAACTCCCTCATCTATCGCTTTTATTAGCGAAGACTTGTTTTTTAGTCCCTGTATAGTCAACTCATCGATTCTATACGACTCCAGAACGCATCAGCTTCTCGATTTTCCTTCGTTTAATGTTTTTTTGTGAGATGTTTTCTTTCAGGCAGAACTTTATTTATTTTAAAAACCCTACCGTATAAATGCGCATATTTATAAATAACCAGCAGAAAAATAATGATTTATTGTTGGCCTATAAAACCAAACCGTAGTTAGTCTTGACTATTCCTTTACCTAGTAATCCTAATAAATTACCTTTCAACAAAATTATCTTATGTTGCTAGAAACCTGCAAATGTCCCAGTTACTTTTACACAAACTGGCTACCAAGCCCGCAGTACATTCAGCCAGCAGTAAACAACACAAGTGCCATGCCCGTTGGTTTGTTCCCTTCCTTGATAAACAACATGGTCAGAAAGGTTTGCGGCGTTTGCCATCGCAACAGAACGACAAAAGTCATCTATACGAGCAACGGAAAGCCAAACGGAACGTCACAAAAAAGAAGTTTAATGGAGGTTATGGCAGACATCACCTCACCAGCTCACTTCAGTTTTCCAATTTCTGCTAATATGGAGCATTTTATCAATACCAAAGAAAAAATGTTTGTCTCTTTCGTTAGTGATGTAACGGGTATTGCCTATATGACCAAGAAGAAAGGCGCAGATGTTTACGCTAAAGTTCTTGGATCTTCAGTGTTCAAGTGCTGGCCGCTGCTTGTTATTATAATAGTTCTAAACTTGCTGGCGGGGCTCATCATCTGGGTACTGGTATGTATAACTTGTGCTTTTTATAGAGAATTTTAAGGTTACCGTATACCTGGGGGTGTTATGCGTCAAAACGGTATAGTGCGTCTGTTTTAAACCTTAGATACCTAAACCCGTATATCAAATTGAAGCTTATAGAGCTGGCTTTCGAAATATACTAAAAATTTAAATTTTTAAATTTTTTACATTTGCTAAGAGCAAGACAGTCCCTTGCAGCCAATGGTATTTGACGACACCTCATCTACATATGAAAGTAATCCAGTTTTGAGGTAATGCGTTGCCAACAGTGTTCTATTTACTACCGTGCTGGAGTTTTACCAAGTTTATACCGAGCGTTTCAAGTAACTGGGCACTTGGTTTGATACGAAGAAAACAACAGAATTATCATTTCCAATGAGCACGAAGTTTACAGTACTAGTCTTTCAATTGAAGTCAGGTGATCTGAGTTTCAATGGTCGACCAATGGCGTGACAAAAGTAGCGTTACTCTCGTTGCCATCCCAAAGTGCGTTGCGAATATTCCATCTGTTGGTTGCGAACATCATGAACAACGCACAACCATTTTTCATAGCTACAGATGATACATAAGCATTTCGAAAATTTATCATTCTTTAATTTAAAGAACTCTAAACATATTTACAATTTCCAGAAGTGCAGTAACTTAATACAAGTTTTTTTTAAGAAAAACAACAGTTCATTGACTTCTAGAACAAGAAAATGCTACTTGCGCACATCGAGATTTACTAATGTGATAAATAATAACCTAACATAGAAAGCCGAACCGCTTGCATATCAAATCCAACGAGAAAAGTGTCAAAATGTGCCATTTCAAACAAATTGGCAGCACGCTGCAAGTTGGCATGTCGGCGCACTTCTCCTTCTGTAACGTATAACGAGATAAGAACGACGTATGAAGGTACTAAGCCAGACTTACTACTTTATTTCAACTAAAATATAATCAGTCAATTTTTTTAATATTTTGTTTTCTCTCGTTAGGACTTAAGTACAAACAGTGAACATTTTCCTACTCTGTTTACCAAAGGGGCTATAGAAGGTGTGTGGTGTGCTTTTATTACCATGACAACCGTTGGGTGAGTTAGTTTTTTGGCCACAGTTCTGTGTTGTTGTTATAGTAATGTTGTTGCTATCGTGGCTGGCGTAGTACACAAGGTCCTGGGTTCAAACCCCAGCTCAGCCGAGTGCTGAACCGTTGTGTGACCTTCTTTACCGCCAAAATTGACTCAGCTTTCCAGCCTCCCGAGGTCGGTAAAATGTGTATCAGCTTTCGCTCGGGGCTAGCCTGCTATGGATTGATGTCCCGTCCAGGGGGAGTATACTCGAATGACTCTCATCCGCTTAACACAACAGAAGCCGGAGATTAGCAGCGGCTTCAATGGGTTACTTAGTCTCGTAAATGATTTCGCTGCCGTTGTTAATTCTACATAGACACTCATTACTGGATCCGAACACATGCGTACTTGGTAACTGGACTGACGTTTTACATTTGAAGTTATTCGAGTGGAGTGTGTTTGTAACTATTGTAAAAGCAAAACAATTCCTTATCTAAAGCGTTTCTTTGTGTATAGAATGGAATGAAAGTTATCGAAGTTTATGTTTAGTGTTAAAGAAATGAGACTGTTTGTTGAAGGTCGCGAAGGCAGCTACAAATATTTATGCGTTTAGTGAAAGTGTAAAGAACAACACAAGATAAAAAAGATGCACATGTGATTGCCAAACGCTCCCACATATCCTATATCCTTTCCGAGGATAAAATCCTGGGAACAAATTAAAGAAAAGCTGATTATTTTTGCCAACAGAAGTCTAAAAGCGAGCTTTTTACGTTTTTTGTTTAAAACAGATAGACAACTCAAGGAATCTCAACTTGCTTTTTTTATACTCAGATTCAGCTTATCCAAATCACGGTTAAATGAGTTGAAATGATGGTGAAACTGTAATGGGGTTACAAAACACATCAAGCTCTTAGAGTTTTAATTTATTTTTTAGTTACGGTGACCGCTTCCCAAAGTCATTGCTGGCTCGTAGTTTTGCCATAACATGGTTCCTGGTTGGTATTGTGGTTCTGACGTTATTTGTTAGCGAAGTCGCCTCGTCGCTTACCGTTTTCTCCTACAACGAGGTTACAAATCCTGAACGAGGCACTAAGGTGAGTTCTTGACTCGCGAGCTGCGGGCAATAAGATGTCTGGTAAAAAGAGACCTTTGTAATCAATCTAGTTTTAGATATGGATTGTGAACTTGACTGTCATTATAAATGCGGTACTTAAAATTGGTCGTAAAAATAATATTATGTAGTCGAAGACTGCATTTATCAACGAATAGTTTCTGCGGCTGCATTAAATTATTGATTTAAAATATTGATTTATCAAGATTCATGAAAATTGTAAACTTCTGAAACTGTTGAAGCAAAGAACTTTTACTGAATCTACTCTTGAACACGAGCAAAGTGAATGGCTACTTTATAGGGTTTCATCAACTGGTTCAACAGAAATGAATAACACCAATTTAGTCAGGTATCCTGCATGGGACCTGATAACATTTAGGAGCCTTTTTTAATATCGCTGTTCTTTTACCCATAGTTCGGTGTAATCCTTGGGTCCATGGAATACAAGCATTCGCGGACAATGTGTAGCAGACCAAGCATATCATGTAAGTGATCTTAAAACGTAAAGAAATTTGGTTGTCTCTTCACGAACACTGTTTTTATATGAAGCGAAACTGACTATAAAGAAGAAAATTGAAACTAGGAGAATGAATAAGATGAAAAAGATTAAGATGAAACTGGGAGGGCGATCGGGTGGTATTTAAAGGCAGAATAAGAGAAGTGGGCGTCGAAGAAAAATAACAAGAACATGAGCAAGAACAAGAGTAAGAAAAAGAGCAAGAGCAAGAACAAGAGAAAGAACAAGAGCAAGAAACAAGAATAAGAATATAAGAGCAAGGGCAAGAACAAGAACAAGAGCAAGAAACCGGGGAAGGTGAGCCTGTTTGTTAGCTGTACCGTGTTGACAAGCCTGAATGCGGTTGAAACAGCTGTCCACGGTTGGTAACACTCAGGCTCATTTTATTTAAGGGTATCCAAGCCATGTGGTCATAGTGCCCAATATCGTGGCTGCAAGTTACCACCACAGGCATTTGCCTGCTATATACCAGCCTCGTTCCCAATTATTCTTGCCAATGTATTTTTCTAAACTTGAATTAAGACCTGGTACAACGAGGGTATAGGCTTATTACTTCCCAAATACGTATTTTAGAAGATTGTTAACAGTTAAAGAAGTTTTTTACTGGGTTCGTAGTGTAGGAACTGATTCAAGTATATAATTTGTTTTAGGTGAAGCATATGAAACAATGAAGGATGTATTCGAAGCCCTCAAATCAGCCACCATTAACGGTATCATTGTGGACGTATTCACCGCATCGCATTACAAGAAAGAGTTTGAAAATCTGGACATTCAAGTCAGAAAAGTCGTGAATTTACCTTTTCTTTGCGGGGCTGTGGTGGTCGGAGACGCAGCTAAGGTTGCTACGGAGTTCAATGAGTTCATCAGAAATCATTCAAACACAATTCAGGCAAAACTAAAAAGTTTGTATGATTCCGCTGAAAGTACCTCAGAAGAAGACAGCAGTAAACAGGTAAAAATATAAATTGAAAAAATATATCATATTAGAGCACAGTTATCCTCCGTTCAACCCCAGCCAATTTATCAACATCTAACTTCACCTTACATAACTCAAACAAAAATATACCTAGTAACAAGAAATAAGGAATTGATCAAGTGAAATAAGTTATGGAAGTTGAAATGCCAAATTCTCCCAAACTTCTGATAAAGAAAGTACGGAGCTCAGTTGGGAAAATTTACCAGCACGTCATTTGTCGTGCTTGCAATTGGGGCTTAAAGAGTTATTAGAGTGGAGTGCTTATTAAACCTGAGAGGCTACAAAGAAGATTACAATACTACTTTTTTATGTTCGGTGCACAGCAGCAGCTGGCATTTATTTCACCAAACTTGTAAGGATAAAAATCTAAGTCAACTTCGGCGGAAAGAGAGTGACACAAATACCAGTTGATCTGAGTTCAAATGCTCGACCAATGACGTGGCGAAACTGCATGGCGCTACTTTCATTATCCATCCCAAGCTGCTTTGCGAATATCCTAATTGTAGGTTGGATACTCATCACAAACAACGCACAACCATTTTTAACTAAAGAAATTGAGATCTATACCCCCTCTGCAAAAATGGCGGCGATTTTAATATTGTTTTGTCTACATTCAAATTAGCCCTACTAGTCTCGAGTTTGGAGTAACATAAGGATGAGGCCAGTTAGAATGAATGAATGAATGAATGAATGAATGAATGAATGAATGAATGAATGAATGAATGAATGAATGAATGAATGGATGGATGAATGAATGAATGTAGACAAAAGAATATTATTATTAAAATTTCCGCCATTTTTGTATATGGAAAAAATTAGCACCAAACGATACAAAAACATTTCAGAAATTTATCATATATTTAAATTTTCTAATCAGATTTACAATTTCCCGAAGTGCGGTAACAAAACAATAACATTAGTTTTAACCTTATGTTTGAAACAATAGTAACAATTTACAACTTAATACTTTAATAAAAAATGATAGGCAGCTGTTTGCTGACTGAATTAACCATGTAGGCTATACAAGCTTTTCTTAAACATTTTATCAACTTCCAGAACAAGAAAATTCTACTTACGAACATCGAGACCGGTGGTAATATGATAAGTAATAACCTGAAATAGAAAACCAAACCGCTTGCACAACAAATCCAACAAAATAAAAACTTGTCAAACATTGTGATCTCCAACAAAATGGCGGCACGATGAGTTAGCATGATGACGCGATTCTCCTTCTAAGATAGATAACGAGATGAGCATGACGTATACAGGAGGGGCTGCTAAGCCAGGTCAGCTGGTGTTCAACGATCTATACTAAACTGTAGAAAAGGTTTAATGCTAAACTAACCAGGAGTTACTGCAGTTTTCTCCGTAATTAAATCTACATCTTTCTTAATATAGAAATTTGCCAACAAGAACAGAGCAGGAAAAGAAGACCAAGAGGAGAGAATGAAGGAAGAACAAATCAATTTCTTTGACCCGAGGAACAACATATATCAATCGACACTAATTACGTGTAGCGCCTCACTGGGGTTGGCCATCGTGTGTGGAGTGATCTACCAGTGCTATTGTTTTAGAAAGCTGTTCATTCAGAGACGAAAGCAAGGTACGTGTCTTGAGGTTTATATGATAAGTTGATAAGGACCTGGACTCCGTTATTCAAAAGTGGCGGTGGTGGTGGTAGTGGTGGCGATTTTGTTGATGGCGGTGGTGAAGGTGGTGATGGGGTGATGGCGGTGGCGGTGGTGGTGGTAGTGGTGGTGGTGTTGGTGATGGCAGTGGCGGTGGTGGTGGTGTTGTTGTTGGTGGTGGTGTTAGTGTTGGTGTTGGTGGTGGTGTTGGCGGTGGTGGTAGTGGTGGTGGTGGTAGTGGTGGTTGTGGTGGCGGTGTCAGTGGTGGTAGTGGTGGTGGTGGTGCTGCTGGTGGTGTTGGTTGTGGTGGTAGCGATGGCGGTGTTAGTGGTGGCGGTGTTGGTGGTAGTGATAGTGGTGCTGGTGGTGGTGGTGGTGACGGTGGTGGTGTTAGTGGTGGTGTTAGTGGTGGTGGTGGTGTTAGTGGTGATGGTGGTGGTGGTGGTGGTGGTGGTGTTAGTGGTGGTGGTGGTGGCGGTGGTGGTGTTAGTGGTGGTGGTGGTGGTGATGGTGGTGATGGTGGTGGTGTTAGTGGTGATGGTGGTGGTGGTGGTGTTAGTGGTGGTGGTGGTGGTGGTGTTAGTGGTGGTGGTGGTGGTGTTAGTGGTGGTGGTGGTGGTGGTGGTGGTGTTAGCGGTGGTGGTGGTGGTTACGACGATCATTGTCGATGATGATAAAACATGTTAATAGTTCATGATGACCTAATTTTTTATTCCAAACGCACCGGGAGAACAAATTCTGTTTAACTATAAGGAACGTATATAAATTCCCAATATCTGTTTGAACTAGTTCGTCAATTCTTTTCTTTTGCAGCTACCAAAGTTGTTATCAGCTTCACCCGCCAAATGACACCGGAGGAAATGAAACAGGAGATGCGAAAATTATTAAACGATTTTTACAGAAATTTTATTTTTATCTATTTATCATTGAAACGAAAACACAAACTACAACTTCAGGAACTAGCAAGATTACGACAACCTCAGACTCGAGAATGGTGTCAAAAATCAACTTTTCCTTTAGTTCGGAAGAGAAGTAAAAAATACAATTTCAAGGAGCAGGCTATGAATTATGAAGTCGTTTCACTTCAGTGGCGACCTAAAGATCTTAATCCGATGTAATTTAACAAATTAGTATATACAAACTACGTGACCTTGGCGATATACGGATTCTAATTGGTTCGCTATCTCGGGCTATTGGACAATGTCCACCTCCTGGGAGATGGACAATTTCTGCCAGATTGAGCGACACTCAGTGACAAAGTGGCAGGTGTCAACTCTTGATTAACAACGGTTTTTGAGCTGAAATCTTGCAATTAATTCAAAACAATACAATTCCACAAAACACAAAGAAAGCGAACAAGTGTGGACTTCAGGTTACCGAGTAATTTGTAGTGATATTTCATAGTTTGGATGAAATTACATTTTCAAAGCAATGCGAGTTGTTTTGCAGAGTGTTCGTTTATAAAGTGAAACATTAGTCTTCACTTTCTAACTCTTTTCAGACTGGTTTTTGCGACGAAGCGAAATTAAAACCAACGAAAAAAAGAGGAACTTGATAAGTTTCTCTGAAAAATTGCATTGAATTTCCTTTTATCTGCACTGATTTTTCTTAAAGCAGAACTGCTCTTAGCCAATCAGCATCAAGAAATTTTTTCTCTTATATTATAAGGGCCAAAGTTGTACATTATAAATCAAAATGGCCGCTACCAGTAACAATTGGAATACGAGCTCGTAATTTCTGTCAATTTCTGATAGAAATTAAGAGTGAGTATTCTAATTGTTTTAGTAGAAATCTCTGGAGAATAAACAACAGAACTACGATAATTTTTTTAACAAAGTTTTAATTTCCTCAAGCAAGCTATGTTGATTCTCATGCATAATAATGTGCTCGGCAGCCTGTCAGGTGAAACTTGTTTTAATGCTTAAAACTAATTTTTTTATTCTCTTCGTAAAATTTGACACATATTTTGTTGCCTCCTTTTTTTTTACCTTGTACTGTTTAGTTTACTGTTTTTTTTTATCTTGTACTGTTAATTAGAAGCTTTAAATCGTTTTCAAAAATGATTGAAAATCGGAAACTGTAGGGCGCCATATTGGATCTCGCATGCACTGTCTATCATCTGTTAGTATCACCAAACTAGGGGACTAATGCAAATCCTGCGTTTTGATTGGCTACGCTACTAGGGGACTATTAGCAA
>JAOCNB020164587.1:0-10043 GCA_026546465.2 Palythoa caribaeorum | reverse complement strand
CCCCCTTACTCATCACTCCAACTTTTTGCTCACCCATTTTCCGTGCGTCCAAAATTTCGTTTAACGCTTGTTACGCAAGTTTACAACTGTCGGGTTCCTGTCCCTCCTAAAATGACTCATGTTAGATGCGGGGTTACTTCTACGTCGAGTCATTGGTCGTGTAAGTACGTGCGTAAATGACTCAGTCTTCGTTTTGTCTTGGGTTTTGCTTCGACAGCAGATATCAATCAAAAATAAATTGGTCAGTTCTCTTGAGTGAGCCACGAAGTTATTTCGTTCGTTTCTATCCAGTTTAGCTGATTTTTACGGCGATAGCAGATCGACCTGACAACTCACGTGATTTCGGCGCGAGTCTCAGGATGTTTCAGATACGTTCTTGAAATCTCACAATTTTTAGAGAAAAATGGCTGTAAAGAAAGAAAGCTCTAAAATTATGTCTTAAGCAGCTTTTTAGAATTGTTTGTACCGCTAAAACCACAAAGATAGCTCGATCCGTGCATATATTTATTTTTTTATTACCCGATATAAAATCACTGAGAGGTGCTAGGGTGGTCATGCAAAGAAAGCGACGTCCAGTTACAGAGAAGCACCGACAGTAAATTAAACAGAGAAATGAAGAGGATCCAATTAATCTTTTTTTCACTATGTAACGGTCTCAGTTAAACAGAGCCAAATTGCCAGAATAAGGCGGTTTTCTCAAATCTCACAATTTTCCTGCAAATTTCACAATTTTTTTTGCTGGCTCTCACGTTTTCGATGCGACTAAACAACAACAACAACATTCTTTACTAGGCACTTCTTTTTGCGTTCGACGTTAGGAGAACACAATCATAATCTTGCGCAGGCGGAAAAAATCTCGATTTTGTGGTTGATCCAAATCGACGCCATTTTGGATTTATCCGGGAGGGTCTGAGTTCCATTCCTGTACAGGCGGAAAAAATCTCGATTTTGTGGTTGATCCAAATCGACGCCATCTTGGATTTCTCCGAGAAGGTCTGGGTGTGGGTCGTTTCGGCCAGTACGCCATGTCAGCTTCCCATGAAATTCAATATTTGAACGAGCTTTGTGGTTGGCTGAATTAAGGCTGGGATGTACTTCACCATCCTATCCAACCTTTAAACTATCGAACGCACTTAACAATGATTACTACTAGATATTATTATTATTATTATTATTATTATTATTATCATTATTATTACAAGTAAGCAAAGACACCCAATCATATGTGTTAACTCATGGTTTGGGTTACGGCTAACCCTAATCCTCTGGCTGCTTTCATAACAGTTCTTCTAAAAACTAGTTTCAGAGAGTTGCATAAAACAGATGTGTGTTGACTTTCAAGAGTAAAAAAAATAACAACTGAGGCAGTAGTGTTTTATCCACTTTTTTATTATTTACTTGGTGAAGTTACAAAATACAAAGTAAGACAAAATAAGATGACCTGAACACAAAATGGTTCAAGTGTGTTGGGTGACACATGCAACTGAGCTAACTAATCTCTTTCCGCAATGGCTACAAGATGTGTGTCAATTTCGGCTTCAGTAAGCTTCCTGGAGAAAAGAAGAGAGCCAAGTTGTGAGGAGAAGAATAATTTTACCATAAGAGGCCATGTGGGGTGTCAATAAGTTTTTAAGCAGCCGTTTCATTAAAGTTGTCACCCGTAGCATTTCTTCATGTAATTTGCACTCTTCCTGAGTTTTTGTAATTGTGATGAAAATCTTCATCACTAACATCGAGTCAGTTCAGCTGTAACAAGTGTTACGGGTTATGGCCCTTATTGACATCCCTGATGTTAGTTTGTTAATTTCGATTATTTTTTCCGATCAATTGATTGTAAGTTTATTTGCTTTATACCTACATCTAATTATTGAGACATTAGACACTTCTTCATCTGTTCATTTGATACTCTTCAGCATTTAGTAATATTTCTCCCTAATATATCTTTTTTAAATTGTTTTACCATTATAAAACTAACAAACTTGTTAACATCAAGATAGCAATTCTTTAAGAAGTTCTGATTTCTAGTTATTAAACCTTTTCAGTTTTCGATTTATAAACAACTGGTTCAACATCACCTGGTCGATCCTTGCTTTTACCTAAATCTTCATTGGCCTTTAGTCACAAAAAATGTCAAGTAATGCATCATTCTTACCTAAATCTTGGGTTGTCTGTGGTCACTACACCAACTTCTATTTCAGATGGTTTAAAGTCTGCTGACAGGATAGTTGACAGACAAGTTATCGCAGTCTGCAATAAGAGAAAATCATTTTCTGTTACTGATATTTAACATAACGGCAACGTGGTTGAGGCAGTGGTAAGATCTCTGCCTTCTAACCACAAGGTCTCAGGTTCAATCCCCGGCTCAACCGAGTGTTGAACATTTGTGTAACCTCCTTTACTGCCAAAGTTGACCAGCTTTCCATCCTCCCGAGGTCGGTAAAATGAGTACCAGCTTCTGCTGGGGGCTAACCTGTGATGGATTAGTGTCCTGTCCAGGGGGAGTCAATGACTCTTATCCGCTTAACACTACAGAAACTGGAGATAAGCACTGGCTCCAGTGGGCCACTTGGCTCGTAAAAGAATATTGAACATGTAATCTGGTGAACCCTTTAAGCCTCAAACACAAAAAATGATGTCAAATTCTCCCAACTGAGCTCTGTACTTTCTATATGTCATTGAGCAGTTTGGGAGAATTTGGATTTTCAACTTTCACAGCTTATTACACTTGATCAATTCCTTATTTCTCATTACCATTTATATTATTTAATTGAGTTATGTAAGGAGAAGTTAGATATCAATAAATTGGCTGGGGCTGAAAGTGTTAAACTTCTGGAGAATCTTGGACCAAAATTTCATACTATTTTGGCTTTGTTTTAGAAAATCACAACTGCTTACTTATTATTCTGGATGTATTTTAGAAAAACTACAAGTGCTAACAGTAAAAACAGCTTGTTGCACTGCTGAAAAAATGCTTATTCTGCTACCCAAGGACTAAGGTAAAAAAAGTGTGCATCATATGTCCGAGACTAACCTCAACAATTTCATTGTAAGACCAAGCATGTTTCTTTTTAATCTTCTTCTCAAGAAAGCTGTTGGCCTCTGTCTGTTTGACACCAACACTGCAGGCTTTGAAACCACAGAAATAACCCGCAGGGTCTGTCTTGTAGAGCTGTGGTCCACGTTCATCATCAATACCAACTAACATCATACCTAGATTACATACAGGGCATTGCACTTTCATTAGTAGATTAAAATATTAATACTTCATGGGACAATAATACTGTAAAATCACACCAAACTAATGTTTCTATTTTTTTGGTTCTAACTAAGCTAAATCCTTTTACGAACCTAAGTGGCCCATTGGAGCCGGTGCTTATCTCTGGTTTCTGTAGTGGATGAGAGTCATTCACTTCCCCTGGACGGGACACTAATCCATCGCAGGTTAGCTCCCAGCAGAAGCTGGTACTCATTTTACCCACCTCAGGAGGATGGAAAGCTGAGTCAACTTTGGTGGAAAAGAAGGACACACAAATGTTCAACAATCTTTTCGGATCTGCCGAGTACTAAATTTTCAGTCCTTCCTCAACTCCCGTCTTTTAATGCACTGTTCAAATATAAACCCAACCTTTCCACTAGGACAACTGCTTACTAGTTAGCCTAGTTGGTAACGTGCCAGTCTGCTGTATGGGAGGTTTGGGTGATTGAATCCCATACAGACCTTCAGTCAGGGTCTAGAGACCAGTTTCGAATTCTCAGTTGCCTCTGACTACAATAATAACATATTCAATTTGTACACCCTTAGCCACATTTTGGTTTTAAACATTCAAAAATACTAGTGAGAGAGCGAGAAGTCACACCTCTAACAATAAATACAGTTGTAAATACTGTAAAACTACATTGGCAATTAGGAATATTTAACATCATGTTAAGGCTAAGGCTGTAGAAATGAATTTGCTGTCATAGGAAGTCAGTGGTAACTTAGAATTCGAAACTGGTCTATTGAGGAGAAGGTATTGCCTTTGCTCTAAGATCTACAAACAATTAGACCTTGCATCTTCTCGGATAAAGACGTTAAGCTGTAGGTTCAGCCTCTAAACCTTCAATCGAGGGACTTAAAAGAACCCATGAGAATCCAGATTACTAACAGTGGCACGGTTGGGGCAAGGGTAAGATCTCTGCCTTCTAACCACAAGGTCCCAGGTTCAACCCCTGGCTCAGTCGACTGTCAAACATTTGTGTGACCTTCTTTTGCGCCAAAGTTGACTCAGCTTTCCATCCTCCTGAGGTTGGCAAAATGAGTATGAGCTTTTTTTTTGCACTTTTGGTTTGGAAACTGCTGGGTGAATTAAATCATTAAATATCAATAATTGCTTGGACTTGTAACTTTTGAAAAATGTTTTCTTTGCTTGTTTTTAGAGAACATAAAAAATCTAAAAATTCATTTAATTCAAAGGTTTTAGTATAGTTTGAAAGACAGCTATATAAGCTTTAATTTGATATAATAATATTATGGGTTTAGGTATCTTTGGTTTAAAACAGACACAATGTATTGTTTTGATGCAAAACGTCCATGAAGGTATACAGTAACTTTAAACTAAAATAGATAAACATAACTTACTACAACCCAAGGGGCGCATCTTAGCATTCTGTGTATAAACCTGTGAAATGTCAGCCAATCGCCGACATAACATGTCTACAGGAATCTCGTATCCATATTTGTACTTCCAGTTGGCAGCTTCATACCTTGCTCTCTGAACCTGGGATCTAGCGTCAGCTGTGAAGAGTCAAGGATCACAGTTAAGACTAACGATTTGGTTGCTCTTTAACATTACCTGGAAATTTACCAGAATTTTTAAACAAACGTTTTAATTAACGTTCTTTTAGCTGAAAAAAGACAAAACTTGTGATGAAGGGGGTTCCAGGAACATACTCTCACGGTTGGCGCAGTGGTAAGATCTCTGCCTTTTAACCACAAGGTCAAAGGTTCAACACATGGATCAGCCAAGTATTGAACATTTGTGTGACCTTCTTTTCTGCCAAATTAAAGTTGACTCAGCTTTCTATCCTCCTGAGGTCGGGAAAATAAGTACCAGCTTCTGCTGGGGGCTAACCTGCGATGGATTAGTGTCCCGTCCAGGGGGAGTCAATGGCTCTCATCTGCTTAACACTACAGAAACTGGAGATAAGCACCGGCTCTAATGGGCCACTTAGGATCATAAAAGGATTTTTTTAAACTAATAAAAACTTTCATAGTTTTTTCTACACCTTGTGAATTGGTAATTGTTAATTAGAATTTGAGCATATTCTCTTGTTTTCACATGCAAAAACACAAACTATTTCAGATTTTTAAATTACAAACCAAACTCTTGCTTAGAAGGAGCATTTGTTTACCCCAATAACTTCTACACCCCTTAATGTCACTTGCAATATACAACACCTGTTTTTTGAAAAACTTTGCCGTTTGCACAAAATTGATTTGAGGAGAGAAATTACAGTATTCACTTGCCTACCCACTAAAAATCTTTCGCATCACACAATACATTAAAATGAAGTTTTTATGTCCTTGTCTATTAAGATTTGAAAATTTTTGTATAAAAACAACTTCTACAAGAATGATGTCCAAGGAAAAGCAATGCATCTAAAGGACTTTGGAATTCTTTCAAAACTCATTAGCATTTTTATTGGCTTAAATACCTGTCACAAATTCTTTTATTACATATTTTTAATTTGTCTCTCACACATTGTCCTATTCACATCTTTAGTTTATGTTCATAATGCCATAGGAGAACATAAGAAAACAGAAGGTTTTAATGGTTTTTGTTTTGGAGTCTTATGATTGGATAAATTATTCTAACACAAAAGAAAATTTGCTTTAAAGTGAAGTTTCTTTCCATGTATCTATCAGTTTTAAACTTCAACACATTCCCCAGGTAACCACTGAACATTTGACATCAGCCTTTTCCTGGGGTGCTGGAAATTTGACGTTAGGAAGTCCCCGGTGGGCTGGGAATTTGAACCAACGGGATGGGGAGGGCAGGGCAATTGAACAAACAAATGGAAATGGCATTTTGGTCCATGCCATACAGCATATAAAGTTCAGCTGTTCAGTGAGCTGTGTATTATGTTAAAGTTTAATATTCAGCTCCACTTTGATTATTTAATACACATTTAAAAACTGTCTTATGAGTGAAAAGATTACAGCCATTGAACTAAAAAAAATACTCTGCAAAAATGCATTTTTTTCTAGTCCCGGGGATGGGGACATTTTAATTCAAGTCTTTCTACAAAGCCGGGCATTTTACCAGCCATCATGTTCCATGGGCTGGGAATTTTACCAACAGCGATTTCAAACGATCAGATGTCTGGGGGTTGCCTGGAGGGGGAGATGTTGAAGTTTCGATTTTATCGATATATTATATTTCAGAACCATGTTGTATACAGGTTAAGGTATTCTCTACAGGTACGAAAATCTAAACATCTTTCATGGGAAAAGCGAAATGCCACAAAACAATGGAAGGCTGCCTACTTCTTACTCTGACCATTACTTTAATTGTATTTCTCTTGAAATGAAACGACACAGTGGCCAAGTACATGTACATGTAGCTAAGGTACCTGTAGACTACTAAGTTGCTTCATTATCAATATGAAAACACTTTAGCATTAAACTAGTATGGTAGTTACTCACCAATCATGCCAGTCATCACACAGCCAACTCTCTCTGAGAGTTCAAACAAGTGTGTAACTGTTGATGGATCAAGAAGCTTATCCTAGTATAAAAAGAAGAGCAATGCTCTAAGTTAGTTAAAATATATATATGGGTACTCAGGTGTGTGCAAATGCAAAGGTTGCCCACCTATTCTATAGCTCTGAATTGTTATTGCTAGGGACTATCTAATGTTCACTGCTTGGTATTAATTGCTGTGCACAGCGTTGTTAAAAAACGAAAAGCGAGAAAATAAACAGATCTAGCTTGGCTGCCTGGCCTAATCTTGCTGACTCATTTTAAAATCGACCAAGGCAGCGGGAAGAAAAAAATCAACCAACTTTTTTCGATAAAGAGTTTTAAACTTACGCAAGTCCGTTATCTCAAACGATATTCAACTTTCTGCATCACTATACTCTTGTAGAAATTTTACAAAGACGTTTTCTTTTTCACTTACCGGAACTTTCTTCTGTGTGACCACAACGGCGGCATCTGCTCCCCGAATTCCAACCGATGTCAAACCACCCTGATGGATGGCTTTGAAAGCATATTCTAACAGAAGAGAAAGTTTATACGTTTTCATTTTTAGATATTTTAAAATTGAGATTTCACTTAAATTACTTACCAACTTGATACAAGCGTCCTTCAGGAGAAAAAATAGTTATGTGCTGATCAAACCCGGCACTCGTTCCACGAGACATTTTTCTTTTTCACAGAATCACAGTACTGAAGAAGCATCGCAACTTGTCAGCGGTCGCTCACCGGTAACCATGCGCCAACCGGTATTTACACGTAAGTTCTTCAAGAACTCTTAGGTATTAGGAAACAGTTTTACCTATAAATTTCTTATCTTGGGGCAGTTTTAGCAGCAATGAACCCTAACAAGGCCGAGAGCTACCTTAGATTCGTTCCTAAGAAAGACTCGGACGTTTTAATCGATATTCCAAATGGATCGTCATTAGATGGACCGAAAGGGGGACAAAACTCAAATGGTAAATTCAAAAATATTAATACATATGTAATATTATATTTTTACAGTTATAATATAATATAATTGTATGAAATCAAGAAATATATCAAAACAGTAGATTAGAAAAAATCTTAATTTTAGCTCTACCTATTTATAATATATCAAATCATAATCAAAAACCATCAAAAAGGGTTGCACCTTTTTTTCATTTCATCTAGGATTAAGTAATTTGAGTTTTACATATTTCTAAAATTGTAAAAGTTTTACAATAATATGTTGTACTTTTTGATCCATAGAACTGATATAACTTTTGTTAACTATGTTTTAATCAGATAACTCCAAGAGCTTACGACAAAGAGGATCTTTGGAGGGATTAGAAAGAATTCCCCTCGCTGTAAGTGTATAAAGTTTAAAGCCTTGTTTGCAACCAGTCTAATTTTGGATGCTGTAATTTATTATAATTAAGTACTCAAAATTAAGTGATTGGGTACTTGTAAACAGTTCTGAACACTTCAGGTTCAAAGATTGCGACTTATATGTCAACATCGGCAAATTGTAAATAAAGACAGCAAGTCAAAAAGTTGTTGACCATTTTCAAATAAATGTATTGTAACCTGAAAAAAATCCATTGACCTTACATTTTGTTTGTTAAAAATAAAATTTTGACGTCACTGTGTCCCCAGCATTTATTTGCATTTTTGTTTAACCCATTTTGCCCAGAGCAATTTATCAACATCTAACTTCTCCTTACATAACTCATAACAAAATAATATAAGAAATTGATTAAGTGAAATTAACTGTAGAAGTTGAAAAGACAAATTCTCCCAAACTGCTTATACAGAAAGTATGGTGGTCAGTTGGGAGATATTACCAACATATCATTTGTCATGATTGGGGCTTAAAGGGTTAAAGGTCCTGTTACAGGAAGCATTAATTTTTTCCTGCAACTTGTAATTCAATGTCATTACAAAGCAAGTTGCAGTTAAAATTACACATGTAACATTACCGCTTTGCAACTGGCTATGCAACAAAAATTGTAAAGCAAGAACTTTGTAGAAAAATTAATGAACTAGCCTTTACTTTTTGCAATGTTGTAAAGCCAGTTGCAGAAACCTCCTTTGCATGCTTGTCATATTTGTCTTTAACTTGTATCTAGTTTTATCACAGGTAAAAGTGAATCATGATCAATGTGAGTTGCAAAAAGAATTGCCCACATTGACATCTAACTAGCAACTTGCTATGTTTTGTTAATTGCTAGAAAAATTGTCACATGTAACACGGTCACAAAATAAGTATTTTATTTGCAGCCTTGTATTTCAGCTCTATAATAAAACTTTGAGTTTTGTACCTAAAAAATAAGGTTGGGAATACATGTTATCATCATCTAGGCGGCCTCAGCCGAGCCTCACGATGCTGGATCCAATCCTTTCTATTCTTTGTACTTGCAGAGAGCTTGGCTGAGGTTGTCGCACTGGTTTCCCTCTTTAAAGTGTACAGGAAGTTGTTTGCTGGTCTTCCCAGCTTCCGCCAGCAATGGGATGGCTCCCATAGTACAAGCTGGCTGGCAATACATGTACACAGCTAAAAAAAATGCACACTTTGAGTTCTAATCGGCCCTCCTACTTGTAGAAACATTCCTGCTCCTCCCTAAACATATTCATTTTATGATTATCAGTGCTGATTAGCAAACTTGTTTTTGCAGACTGCCATAAAGCCATTTCAGAAAAAATCTTTCAAGCTAATGTCAACACTGACCAAAGAACTCAAAGTAATTCTTGCTGAACAACAGGTGTGTTAGTTTGCACATAAACAGCTTTAAAAAGAAATAAGGCCTATCTAGATTTAATCAATAATGGGTACAATACAATTATAATCATTGTTTTAAAACAAGCTATTTCTGAAATAACAGACAGCTTTAAAAGTGCTATTGATAACAATACAATCTTTTTACTTTTGGGTCTTTCCTGATTTTGCCAAGGCTTTTGATACTGTCAATCATAACATATTATTAAAAAAACTTGAAAAATATGGCATTAGGGGTGTTCCACTTATATGTGTTTCACATTGTTTTAAATATTGTATATGTTATTGTTTAAATTTAAGCTCAGGTGTGAATATTTTTAAACTTGTTTAAATTTTTATATATGGTTCAAAATTTTCAAACCAGTTTTATTAATTATTTAAAACTGCCTTTTTATCAATTATCTGAAAAAGGAATCAAGCAAAAAGAAAAACAGTTTGTCTTTTTGTTGTATTATCTTTACTCATTTTTCTTTTTCTCTCCACTCATCTTCCACTTGATCTCTCTGTGTCCCATCCTTTTCCTGAGGTTTCACTATTTACATTGCAGCCCCACCCACCAACCCTAAC
>JAOCNB020164539.1:0-10044 GCA_026546465.2 Palythoa caribaeorum | reverse complement strand
GGTCTTCATTAGGTTTCTGTTGTCGAGCCTTCAAGTAGAGCTTGTAATTTCCGCTTATTTCATTTTTTAATTTTCAGGGGAGTGCTTATTTAAGAGAGGGCAATTATTAATTTTCACGAATTGAGCCGCAAAAAAAATTCGAATCTTCAGCAAATGAATTTCTTAAAATACAAAAAATACATGCAACATGATGAAACAGTCTAATGACAAAAATTTCTAAACAAATCGGAATGAAAACATTAGGCAAGAGTCTTTTTCTAGTATTTACGCAAATATCGTAATCATTTAACGAATTATTTAGTTATTTATTTTAAGGTGGGGGAAGGGGTAAATCGATCGGGTTGATTATTCAACTACTAGACTTTTAGGGGGAGGAGGCAATTATTCAAGAGGAGCGCTTATTCAAGAGAGGACGTACAGTAACCCATAAGGGACTTGGCTGCACCTAAAAACAACGTGTGTTCACACCATTAATGTTCACTTTCTTCATATGAACAATCATCTACACTCTTTCGAAATCCTCTTTCTCCGTGGAAAAGCAGCTGCTTCATGGAAATCAAGCTTCTCCCTGGAAAAGCAGCTGCTCCGTGGAAATCAAGTTTCTCCGTCGAAAAGTAGTTGCTCCGTGGAAATCATGTTTCTTGATAGAAAAGCAGCTGCTTCGTGGAAATCGAGTTTCTCCGTAGAAAAGCAGCTGCTCCGTGGAAATCGAGTTTCTCCGTAGAAATCCAGCTGCTCCGTAGAAATCGAGTTTCTCCGTAGAAAAGTAGCTACTCCGTTGAAATCGAGTTTCTCCGTAGAAAAGCAGCTGCTCCGTGGAAATCGATTTTCTCCGAGGAAAAGTAGCTGCTCCATGGAACAGCGTGACCCAGGCCCAACGCCGAAAATATAACAGACCTTTTCAGGACTACAATAACCCTGACGATCTCTCAACAAAAAAATTTGGGAAAACAAATTTAATCAAAAAATACAGTAAAAACCCGCAATTACGAACCCAGTTTAGCCTAAAATTTGAAACCGGTTATTATTTTCAAAATTTTTTTTAGCTGAGTGTACTTTGATCAAAGTATTGTAGTACATGCATGTTATGCGTTGAAGGAGGACTTTAAAATTCATGCGATTGTCAGTTCTTCAATTTCTTTTATTTTAGTCATTTTACATAAATGTATATTTATTATGCAGATTTTATATAGGGAAAAAGCTGAATATTACTATATTTTATTAACCACAATGTAATTCAGTTCTTCAGAAAATAAAAACCTATCTTCAAACCTAAATACCCTAAAGTTGTGCTTATTATTATTTATGTAAGAACCTGTTTACTGTTTAGGCTAACTTGGGACAAGGCAGGTTCCTACTTGCGGGATATAACTGTAAATAAAAGCACTGTTTGCCATTTAAAAGGTATGTAACTATTGAAGTACAGGTGCAAAATATAAAAAAAGTGTTTTTGTTTTATTCCTTTGCAGGGAAGGGTTTGAGAAAACACTCGGGCGGAAACTGGCCCTCCGGCAATCCGTTTGGTTGACACTGAAGCCTCTGCCGTGGTGACATTATTCAAAACGGTGCAATTAATTTTAGATTTAATTTAATATAGCAATTGTAATAGCCTCAAACATTTTCCAATGATATTTTTAAACAACGTAACATTTTGTAATCTTCAATATTCATCTTTGCTATATAATAGCAATGTTGTTTCTTAATTTTAAGTTTACTTTGCACATAGTCATTTTATAAACTGCTAACCGGTTGATAACACGCCTTTTTATAACCAGTAATTCTTGTTCGTTGTTCTCGTAACTTTTTACTCAGATCAACAACCTGTACACCATTTATAACCATAAATGCCTTTAGATATCGGAGTTAAACCTTACTTTTCTGGGACGGGTGCGGTTTTGTGTTTTGGTTTTGATAAATGTGTTTTTCTATAGTTTACGTATTTGCATGTTGACACGGCAATGTTTTATAAAGCAGTACACTCAGCTCGCTAGCTTGGTGTTTCGATCAAATAGCTGTAATGTGTATTTGTAAATGATAAGTCATGCTTGATATAATTTGCACTGTGAATAAAAAATCCGTATATATAAATCTAAATTACCTTTTTTGTGTTTTGAAGTTTTATGACGCGTTCATGGTATCACCAGGCGAGCCATACATCTAATATAACACGAGGCAGTTTTTCGTGCAACTCATTTCGCATCGCTATTGCGAGACGAGTTGCATGAGCCATCACAGCATGCAACACACCGTGCAATGGCTGAAATCGTTGCGAGACAAGTTACAGATATCGTTGCCCAAAATCTATGCATTGCGATTTTAAACCCGTTAATGAGAGTTAATGAGAAGGCATTGCGATTTTAAACGAAATTTTAATTAAAATAAGGTGGTCTTCAACTCAAAATAAATCTTCTTTTCAAATAGCAACTTTCTAAGAAATAACTACTAAATTTCAAATACCTTCCACAAATATACTCCAAAACACCAGTACTTGGGTCTGCAGTTACCATAGCAACGGGGCCATCCCCTATAAAAACAGCTAAAAAGTGTCCCATTTCTAGCAAAAGTGGAGCAACAACAAAAGCCCAAAAGTATTTACAAAATATCTTTTGAACTGTGTCGTAAACCTATGGCTTTTTAAAGGTAACTTCTACCTTGAGACCATAGGTAGAATTAAAACTAGGTCAAAACCAACTGGGTGAGCTAATGAAATTCTGGAGTTAGTTGAAAGAAAATTAGTTGAAGTATGGCGAGCACTGCCACGTGAGCATCTTTTATGTGACATCATACCTATATGCTATTCCCAGACTTCCCAGTCACCCTACCAGTATCCCCCAAAACCTGTATTTTGTTATTTTTTGGGGGTGGAAGACCCCCTTCATGAGAATAGGAACCGAAAAAAAAATCAGGGTTCAACGGGACTCCAACCCGCGAGCTCTGCGATACAAATGCAGTGCTCTTACTAACTGTGGGAGGAGGTCGGCTCTAGTAGGGCCATCTATTCAATGCGGTTATAAACGCGATTTCTGTAACTGAGAAAAAAAGCTGGAAAAAGCTAAACTACAACTGCCATACATGTGCAGTGCTGTAACCAATTGAACTATGCTGCCACATCTGTTACTAAAGCTGAACCCTTTACGAGCTTGATTGGACCATCGGAGCCGGTGCTTATTTCCGGTTTCTGTAGTGTTAAGTGGATGAGAGTCATTGACATCCTTTGGACGTGACACTAATCCCTCGCAGGTTAGCCCCCAGGTGTAGAGTGAGGCTGACCAGTGTTTTTTTTAAAATACAGAAAACAAACGCTACATAAATGACTTTGACAATCACGAACCCTAAAAATGAAAACAGTGTTAACGAATCAAAGTTTTAGATCAAGAAACGATTCTTAGGGACTTTAAGAGACTGCAACGGCAACCTCAACAACGACGGCTCAGAAAAAAAATATTTCTGATTTGCTCCTCGCTTCTTTCTTTGGGTAATTAGTGTTTTCTTTTCTCCGTCTTCAGCTCTATGAATAGAAGAAGAGTGAAGGCTCCGCCTTAAAGATAAACAAATACTGAGAACATTTTTGTTCTGGCGTCCCCGTCGTTCCAAGAACTCCAAAATAAGTCTTTTCACGTTCTGTTTCTTGCGGCAACAACGTGTAGGTGCTCAGCTCGATGCATTCCAACGTGCGGTTATAGTGTTTACTATTGTTCTTTCACGTCGTCGTCGGCGTCGACGTCCATATTTCTTAAACTCTCGACTATATTTCAAGTCATAATCATGTTATGAGAAGGATTTACCATCACGGTTACCAGGGGCTCTTAACGTTTCTTTATTCTGTTTTTCCGCACGAGAGAGAAAGTCGAGTAACCTAAGGGTAACCAGCTGCCAGTCTCCCTTCAGCCCAACACAATTCTTTGACTTGCGCAGACAGCGTCAGCTTAGCGAACGCCCGCCAAGCCGGTGAGAAATGAGGCCTAGAAACTGTCAGCGATACTGTGTACTCTGCGATCTGTGCCTTGCTATACAGCTATGTGTTTTTTATTGTCATTTTCATTTACGACATTTTATTTCGTCGCTGATCATGCTATTTTTAGCTTGTAACTCGTTTCTCGTTTCGAGAACTTCAAACCGCATGTTCTTTCACCGACCCCAAAGCCACAGTCAGTGTTTTCATCTGAAGGAAAATGGACGAGAACTTTTGCCAATACCAGACGGACGTGATTAGGCGGTATTTCAAAGCGACCGAAGTGAAACTGCAAGAAGCAGAAAGCAGATACACTCGATGAAATTGTTCCAGTCACCTCCTGACAAATCAAATCTCCTTTTTCCCCAGATGAAAACAGCAAAAGACTGTGACTTTGGGATCGGGGAAAGAACATGCGGTTCGAAGTTCTCGACTCGATTTCGTGCCAAACTTTTTGTTTGATACCTTTTTCGCTTTTTTGTTGTGCAATTCAGCCAAGCTTATAATGTATTCAAGAGTATTCAGCACACCTTCATCAATTTCGTTTTGCACTACCCATTCCTGTCCATTCCTGTCCATTACTGTCCATTACTACCCATTCCTTTCCATTACTGTCCATTACTATCCATTACTATCCATTCCTGTACATTACTGTCTATTACTGTCCATTACTATCCATTACTGTACATTACTGTCCATTACTGTCCATTACTATCCATTACTACCCATTCCTTTCCATTACTGTCCATTACTATCCATTACTATCGATTCCTGTACATTACTGTCCATTACTGTCCATTGCTATCCATTACTGTACATTACTGTCCATTACTGTCCATTACTACTCATTCCTGTACATTACTGTCCATTACTGTCCATTACTATCCATTCCTGTACATTACTGTCCATTACTGTCCATTACTATCCATTACTGTACATTACTGTCCATTACTGTTCATTACTATCCATTACTACCCATTCCTTTCCATTACTGTCCATTACTATCCATTACTACCCATTCCTTTCCATTACTGTACATTACTATCCATTACTATCCATTACTGTACATTACTGTACATTACTGTCCATTATATCCATTACTGTACATTACTGTCCATAACTATCCATTCCTGTACATTACTATCCATTACTGCCATTACTATCCATTACTATCCATTACTATCCATTACTGTCCATTACTGTTTATTACTATCCACTACTGTCCACTACTATCCACTACTGTCCAGTACTATCCATTACTACCCACCACTATCCATCACTATCCATCACTATCCATTACTATCCATTACCGTCCATTACTGTCCACTACTATCCATTACTAGCTATTACTATCCATTACTATTCATTACTGTCCATTAGTGTCCGCTACTATCCATTACTGTCCATTACTATCCATTACTATCAATTACTGTCCACAACTATACACTACTGTCCACTAGTATCCATTACTAACCACTACTATCCATTGCTATCCAATACTGTCCACTACTATCCATTACTATCACTTACCGTCCACTACTATCCATTACTATCCATTACTGTTCATTACTATCCATTACTATCTATTACTGTCCATTACTATCCATTACTGTCCATTACTGTTCATTACTATCCACTACTGTCCACTACTATCCATTACTATCCATTACTGTCCACTACTATCCATTACTGTCAATTACTATCCATTACTGTCCATTACTGTTCATTACTATCCACCACTGTCCACTACTATTTATTGCTATCCATCACTATCCATTACTATCCACTGCTATCCATTACTATCCATTACTATCCATTACTGTCCACTACTATCCACTATTATCCATTACTATCCATTACTATCCATTACTGTCCATTACTGTCCATTACTATCCATTACTGTCCATTACTGTTCATTACTATCCACTACTGTCCACTACTATCCATTGCTATCCATCACTATCCATTACTATCCATAACTATGCATTAGTATCCATTAATGTCCACCACTATCCATTACTATCCACTACTATCCATTACTATCCAATACTGTCCACTACTATCCATTACTATCACTTACCGTCCACTACTATCCATTATTATCCATTGCTATCCATCACTATCCATTACTATCCATACTTATGCATTAGTATCCATTACTGTCCACCACTATCCATTACTATCCACTACTATCCATTATTATCCATTACTATCCATTACTGTCCACTACTATCCATTACTATCCATTACTATCCATTACTATCCATTACTGGCTACTACTATCCATTACTGTCCATTACTATCCATTACTGTCCATTACTATCCATTACTATTCATTACTGTCCATTACTCTCCATTACTGTCCATTACTATCCATTACTGTCCATTACTATCCATTACTGTCCACTACTATCCATTACTATCCATTACCATCCATTACTATCCATTACTGTCCATTACTATCCATTACTGTCCATTACTATCCATTACTGTTGACTAGGTTATGACGGATTTTGTAGAAAATTTAGGTTTTTGCCAAGAGTCGTCGATTTTCAAGGGTGGTCCAGTTGAGTGAGGATACAAGGTCGGTAGAACTACGTAACACTATAATAATCATAATCATAATCATAATCATAATCATAATCATAATTATAATAATTCATAATCATTAGGATACTTAATATATATGGTATGCAGGAGTTAAAATACTCTCTCCTCAAGGAGTTGCACCCTTACCATGCATAGAAATGTAAGGAAAACCACAAACCATGGAAGAAAAACCGTAAACCACAACTAATTACAAAGATGATGAATAACATAGAAGTTAAGATTAACAGCGTAATGGGACTGCCCATTTAGATGGAGGTCCCTCGCTCGGCAGGCAAGTTGGAGCAGAGCAGCCCACTACCGCTCTTAAACGCAATAAGGTTATTATGGAATGTAACAATCGAAGCAACCCAGGCAGACGGGGTTACAGAAAAAGGATGGAGGCAGTATGGCAAAAAAGGGACTATTTGAGCTTTCAGAGCAGAGGCTGGCTAGCCAAAGTCAAAGTCAACAAATTGCTGAGTGATTTTGAGCTAAAGGAGATTTCCAGGATGGTGAACGCGGCGAAGAGTTTAGTTCATGGAGAAACTGAATCTGTTGTTGAGACGGAGGTGTGGAGGAGAGTGGAACCTTTGGCTTTGGGGTAGAAGAGGAAGTGGCCGACGTGGAGGAAGATAGTGCTGAGATACATTACCAAATCCCTGAATTATTGGTAGAAGAGACCGTAGGATTGAATACTGAACAAGTTGAGATGCTTCCCAGACTATATGAGATTCGTAAAGAGAATGAAGACCCCCCAAACTTCATATATATAGACAACAGGAAACGTAATAAAGAGATAGGCAAAGTAAATTTCATTCTTGAGAAAAAAAAATGACATAACATGAACCAAACGTCTTGTGGTAGCATAGACTAGATTGATTGCTGAAAGACTAGGGATGAAAGAGAGAGAGAAAAAGAGAATGGAGACACCTCGATGAAAGAGACGGCTAGGGCAGAATGTTGAAGAGCTTAGGCGCTCTCTGAGTAAGTTGGAACGCAAACATCAGGGTGAACTGAGAAATAATCAGGAAAATTTTGGAACTATTTGTTCAATGTGAGGACAGCATACACTGAAATGTTTCTAATAATGCTATTGCAATTTGTCTAACACTCGAGTTTGTAAGTGTTCAAATGTGTTAACTAAACACAGCGATACTAAAACGATTTGTCAATTTTTAACCGATCTAAATAGTTTGGTTTGATGTGTGGTGCTCCGTCAATCTGTGACGATATTTTGCCAATTTCCAATTTTTCTACCTGCAATTTTTGTCTTGTGAACTAAGCACTACAGTACCACACATTCAGTGTTGCTGTTTACACAGGTAACGATTAACGATTTCTTTTGTCTTCCTCAGTTTTTCACGTGCATTGCCATTTACAAAAATGGGATCAAAGTTCGTTTGACTTTCGATAAAGATAAATGCGGTTGACGCCATGCATATTTATTAATTCTGTTGTCAATATTAATTAGATGGAACGATTAACATAAATTGCTCTGAGTTGTGTTTGAGCGAAGAACTTTCGGATTTTTAAAATAAAATTTGATAGTGTCAACTCAGGTTAAACAAGAATTTAAATTTAAGCCGAGAATAATGTTATCAGTGTTTGTGGGTTTTTCAATGTGAGGACATTTTTTTAGAAACTTAACTTGCGCAACAAGCTTAGCCTGCGCCGCAGACACTCTAAATCACCGATTGAATGAAGCCGGCTTCAACGCAGTCTAAACAAGCTGGGCATTAGGGAAATTATAAGGAAAGCAAATATTGCAAAACGTTGTAACAAGTTGTCTTGAATATTTTACTTTTCACATACTGAAAGTTCTAAAGTATATACAAATACAAAAGTTTTTAACTACACGCTTTTTTTTATAAGAACAACTTTATAAGAACAACGAGGCTCAAATTTGCCCAAATTTAATAACAATTTAAGAACAAGCTCAGGCTTAGTCTTGATCATGATAACTAGGAAAGTTTTTGTTGTAGAAAACTGACTGCCACATAACGATATATACAGCATACAGTATAAAAAGATTCACTGTAAAGACTGTTCAACAATCAAGGAAGGTAGTTCGCCTCTAAATTCAGCCATTCAATACATGCGTGGCGCAAGGCTTGTTTTATTTTGTTTATTTTTTTAATAAAAGCCGCTGACAGAAACAAGAACAAATTACGAACAACTGAATTGAGGCTGAAATCGCCAAAATTAAGAACAAAATTAAAAACAATGAGCTACGGAAAAATTTACTAGTTCTTATAAAAAAACGCGTGTACTCGCAAACTGTTTCGCAAGCTGGGCATTAGGAAAATTATAAGGAAAGCAAATATAACGAAAGCAAATATTGCAAAACGTTGTAACAAGTTGTCTTGAATATTTTACTTTTCAGATACTGAAAGCTCTAAAGTATATAGGAATACAAAAGTTTTCAACTACTCGCAAACTGTTTCGATTACAAAAGATGCCTAGAAACAAGGTTAATACGACCATTTTGAAGTCACTTAGCCGTTAATGATAGTAGTAAATTAAAAGTTATGTTCATCTTCCCTGGTGTATGTTTCACAGATGGTCACTAGTTTTTAAAAACCATATCCAGTTCCCAGTTGTAATGATTAGAAGCGATTATCTAATTACTGAAGGTTACCGTATACCTTCAGGGTTTTTTGCGTCAAAACGATACAGTGCATCTGTTTAAAACTGTAGATACCTAAACCCAGATATCAAATTAAAGCTTATAGAGCTGGCTTTCGAACTATATTGCAATTTTCATCACAGGACATTTTGCATGCGCAATCACAGCAAGGTGCACCTCGATCATGCTGATTATGATTTCATGTGTGTGACAAGGTTTAACCAAGCAGAAAATAAGTTTGTGAAGCAGGGAACATGTATCGACACATACTTCACATTACAGTTTCGTTTAAACCCTTGATACTTTTTAAAGGGCCTGCCATTTGAAACATTAATCGTCTCTGAACTTTTGAAAGCAATCGAAGATGTTATTTTTTTTACTTCTATACGTATACTATTTCACACACAGTGGATTTGATGCAAATTCTTTAATTCTTTCAGCAAGAATCAGAACAACAGAAAAACTTTTAGAACATTATTTCAAACTGGCAGTTACCAATTTTAAGTAAACACATTTTCCATTTTAATGAGTAATACATACAAATATGCACACATCTGACACGCACAAAATATACTCATTAACATAAGCGAGATAATGAAGTGTTTCAAATTCTGTGTGCTTCATGCTAACACTTTTTACTTTACTGACAGAAATTTACCATTTTTATAAAAAAGATACTTTACATCGCAAACCTTAAAATAAAGTGAGATACTGAAATCCAATAGATTAGGGTGTCTTTTGAAATCCTAACTGCTTGTCTTGTCATTGTAAGAAAACGGAACAAATTAACTCAGTGTTACTTAGTTTCTAAATAAAATAGAAACCATTGTTGTCCGAAATACCTTACAGATGAATGATTTTCTTTGAAAGGATAGAA
>JAOCNB020164500.1:0-10044 GCA_026546465.2 Palythoa caribaeorum | reverse complement strand
TTGCTCACTCTTACCCGCAACTATTCATATTTTAGATCATTCTGATGAAGCCTTACACCAGAGAAGGCGAAACGTAATTTTAAATTTTTACCTTGTGAAAACCGTAAAGCGTTTTATAGATTTTTATCTCTTTTATCAAGATTACAATGTTTTGTGATAAATTGTATTACTCTCAGAGCAATAAGCGGAAAAATTAAGATTTTCCGTCATGCAATATCTTTAAATTAACATCCAATATTGACATTATATCGATACAACACCTCAATCAGTGTCTGGGCTACCTGTGTACTTACTAAGGCCGCTGGTTGACAATTAGTGTCTGGATATTTTTTGGAGTCATGGTGGCGTGTTTTGACAGCTCAATAGAGTTTTAAATACGTGATGAAAAAAGTAAGAAACGTTGATAAGTCGGAATTGAGCCGTTCGAAACGGTTCTAATACTTTTAAAAATGTCAACACGTATCCGGAGATTTTCGAAAACGGATATTTTTTGCTCCGCTTTCGAAAAAATCCACACGTTAGCGTTTTTGAAATTGCATCGTTTTTGCCAATCCACACAAAAAACTCCGTTTTCCTCCATCCACGCGGATCCGATAAAAACCGGTTTTAGTTGATACCGTTTTACTTTTAGTTTATAGATCACATAGAAAAGCGTATGAAAAATTTCTTTCAACAAATTTTTATGACAGGCAAGTTCCCAACAAAACACAGTACTAATAATGAGTAATATTTTATCGCTAGATAACCTGTCACAAAATATCCCTTTAACTTCAATATTTTTTCTATGGCTTATTCTTGATGGTTAATCTTATTAACGCTTTTTTAATGTTAGAGGATTGAATTTTTGTTTCAAAACTACATTCTCATACGTATTTCTGATGAAAGATATTCCTTCGATTAAATAGTTCCTCATATACGATTAATCTACCCAGTGTGTAGCTGTCGGTGCCACCGATACAGTGGTATTATAAGAGCTCCAGTCATGAGATCGGTGAGACCCAGTCGGAGCATTTGATCTTTTTAAGCGTTTTTCTCTGTTAATATTATTTTCCTCTGAAGACATACCAGAGTCCTTCCCTGAATAATATAAATAAGTTGCAGATTATGCAAGCATGCAAATTATATTTCGTTTTGTAGTTAAAGTGTTGTCTCTCTGTCAGTTTGTGATTCGGAATCAGAGTTAGAACGCAGTGGAAGACAAACTCGTTGTTTAGGAAACATTAATATTTTACAAATCTGTTCTTTGAAGTCTGGCTTCATAAAGGAGTAAAGAAATGGGTTTGCAAGGGAGCTCAAGGCAAGTGTAAACGGTGATATACTAACCAAGACCTGTGGAATATATTCCTTTTTACCAATTGTGAAGACAAATGAAAAATAAATTACTGGAAGCCAGCTAATGAAAAACAAAGAAGCTACAATAACAATGACCTTGACCACTTTAGTTTCAGTAGAATACTTTATGTGATTTTTTGCAGTACTTTTTTTCCTCATTGGTCGAAGCGTTTCGTCCTCCTCCACAGAGTTTATTGCAGGATAAAGAATGGATGGATGCGTCATCCTTCTCTCTTGATGAATGCATCTTCGGATTTGTTGACGAACTTTAAAGTTTCCTAACAGGATGAGAGCATATGGAAGAATAATACACAAGAACAGAGTTGCAATTACGTAAACCTTATGAACAATCAGGTTTATATTTCCCATCCAACATAGTGGTAAAACTGATACAACAAGAGCGCTTGTCCAGCAGCCAAGGAGAATCTTCCAGAAATGTCTTGACATGAAGGCCATGTAGTGTAAAGGTCGTGTTACCGCTAGATGACGATCAAACGTCACTGCGCACAGGTTAGCAATTCCCCCGAAAAACACGACAGCAAAGATGATATTGGTAATAACATTCAAGCCATAATGATCTAATCGAATACTGTATTGTAGAAAAAGGGCCAGGCCCGTTATCATATCTGATATCGCGAGTGATACCACAAAGCCATTCGTATAAGTTCTCATTGTCTTGTTTTGATACACCAGAAAACAGACGACAGCATTTGCGAGCACGGTCAATACCGCCATTACACACACTGGGATTGTTATGCTGGGATGAAATTCTGTCATATTGCCTTTTATACAAACTGCGATCTTCCTTTGGAAATTTCAAGATGGACTTCTTTGCCAGGTATTCTTCAAGTAATGTATCCAGACCGAATTAAACATAAAACAGGCCATTTTTATTGTTTATTTTATTCGTGTTGATTTGTACTTAGTTTGCTCAACACCTTGTAACCAATCTGTCAAAAAGAGAAAAACATACACCAGTTAAAAATAAATTCTGTGAATGGTAATGATTGAAATCTTTCAAATAAGCAATTAACAAAATATTTTGCGGTAAAAAGAGAAAGTTGATATCATCCGTTCTAAAAGCATAACACTAGAAAAGACAAAAGGAACGATAACTGAAAGACAGTATGATTCAAAGACCTAATGTAGATTGCCTTTCTTATTTGTTATAATAATGTAATTGTAGTTTGTTCTGTTTGTAATTATAGAAGTACAAGTGCGTGCTGTTTAACCAATCCCAGTGCCAGTGATATCACCTTCCTATGCCGACACAAGAACAATGCAAATATCAATGTGCTTGCTTTTGCCTTTCAGCTCTCGTTTGTTTTATTTAAATATATCTATGCAAATCTAAAACCCTCCAGTATGTCCTATACACTTTTAGACTCCCTCCGATCCCCAAAGCCTTTTTGACCGCATTTCTTTTTGGTTAAATTAACAACAAAAGGGGTCGAGTCTCCCAGTATAGTAAATGATTAAAAACAAATGTTGCAAGGCTTAAAATAAAATACGTGGCTATTAACAATAATTAAACCTGGCCCAGTTAAATTGGCTCGTCGTTTGAAAAAAAAGAACATTTAACATTTTAGGCATTAAAACGGATTTTGTAAGCGAATAAAGCATTTTTTTAAAACTTTATTTAAGAAATAAAAGATGTTTTCCGTATAGCTTGGTTAAAACCGAGGCGAGAATTCAAGAGCAGATCATTGAAAACCCAAGACGCAATCCGGCGAGGGTTTTCACCTGTTTGAGAATTCTCAAAACTTTAACAAGGTTTTCACCAGGCTATGAGGGCTCGGGAAACATGTTTTATTTCTTTTATGAAATAATTATTTTCCGACTAAAAAAGAGAAACACGATATATACGAAGTGCGCAGGTAGTCTGGAAAACCAAGACCCGGAAAACCAAGACCTAAAACCCTAAGGGCCTGTTCACATGGAGGTGGGGGACCCCGTGTAGCTGGGGTACTCCGGTTTGGTGGGGTTCCCAGCGTCTCCATATAATCTCTCTTGTTTATCTGTTTGCGTTCACATGCAAGGTGGGGCACCCCACTCAGGCGGGCAACCCGTCTCCTCGGGGCGGGTTCCCTCGCCGAGGTGGGGTAGATTTTTTTCATGTGAACGCTCTACCCCGGGGTGCTGGGATGAGGTTCATCTGGGCATTCGTAATATTTAGCCCGCCAAAAACAAGCAGGAAACGGTTATGCATACGAAACAAAGCAATTAGACTCCCGCGGACAAACTCAAATGAAAGCAAATTCGTAACCCAAATCGGAGGTTTCAAAAAACGCCTCTTATAACGAGGATAACCAGAAACTCAAATCGAGAAAACCCCGCAGAAGTTAAATTTGAAAGTAGAAGTGTGGCATTAAAAAGAAACCAAAAATCTAAGAGAGAAAACATTGCCTTTCGTAACATAATTTGTTCTGGCAATGCCGGACGTGAGAGAAATACTGTATAAGAACGGGTATTCAATAGAAAACCAACCATACTTAAAATTAGATAAGATCTTCCCAAAGAAACGAAATATATATTTCGTACAAACGAGTACACTCCCTCAAAGACATGCTTGTCAAAGCAAAATTTAATCACAAAGTAAAGCAAAGTATGCGAGTAAAGCACCGAAATATGAATGATGTAAGCGAAGCCGTGTAGGCCTGTCACCCCACTATAACAACGCATATGAAACCAACATTTTTTCTACCCCCGGGGTCGTCAAACGCATATGAAACCAACATTCTTTCTACCCCGGCTAGCTGGGGTACCCCACCTCCATGTGAACAGGCCCTTACTCAAAGTACCTACTATTTAAAATTTGCAAGTGTAATCCAAGTACTCTTGTAGCTACCTTGCGAAAATGACAATATCGAGGTCAATAATCTGAAGAGCATACATATTTTTTCCAGTATTCTCATCTTTAATATATATATATACCAAATTTTATAGAACTTGCAGAATTGCAAATAACTTGGTTTTATTGTAAAAACAACTCTTCAGACACGAATCTATTTTGAGTTTGTGAATGCAGTTACGTTTATTGTAAGAACAACTAAGGCACATTTTGGGATAAAATTGCTGTGTTGTCTTTCCCTCTTTTCTTTTCATCCTCCCAATATATTTCCTATGCTTTTTTTGGTTGTGTTTTAAGAGATTGTCATTTCACTAGGAACCTAATTAAATCGTTCTAGATTTAAATTGAAATTCAACATGAAATCAGCTATTTATCCCCTAATTCATTATGCAATGTTCATTGTTTGTATGACAAAAAATCATCTGTAATATAATTTGTAGAACTGCAAAATATGTAGTAAATTTATAAAGTTGCAAATGTTATTTTGTTTACAACGACTTGTTTCTGAAGTGTTGTGAAGAGCTTGGTCCTTTTATTTTTACCTTCAGTTCAACCGAAACACGTCTGTTCGTATTTTCTGGTAAGCTGTGTTCAAATGAGAAGTTTTTTGAAGTGTTTGGCCTGGGTCCGAGGCTTTGCAATGCTTTCCGAGGATGCAAATCCGGATTTTGGTCCAGAAAGCTTTCCAAGCTTTTTATCTTACGAGGGTGTTCATGACATCTTTTGCATTCCTGGAGAAGAGAAGAGAAGTTAATGTTTAATTGTATTTGCTTATTTTTAAACCAGAAGCTATTAGTATTAGTATTCCAAAGAAAATAGAAAGAAAACTTAGAATATTGAAATATTCTGTTGGCTTCTCATTTTCCTAAGATTACTCATTGCCTGAGTGTAATAATTACCTAATGTAATCTTTAAGGTCCCTGGTAGCTTATTCAGTTAGTAGCAGAGTGTACAGTGGTCTTATTCAGTTAGTAGCAGAGTGTACAGTGGCCTCATTTTTAGGGCTCTTTCAAGGAATGTGTTGCAATTTGCTTGATTCGTTTTGAGGGTCTGGGGTTTTGGACTTTGTACGGGTCAATTTGGTCGTGTGGGAGGGAGTTTTGTTTTTCGATCCAAGTTTTTTTAATTCGATCCTTTCGTTTTTCAGTCATCAAAAAACCGCGACCAAAAAAGCAAACTCCTCTCACACCTTGCACGTCCCGCAGAATAAAATTGCCTGTACAAAGTCCAAATTCCCAACTCTCTCATGCAAAACCAGTCAAATACACAGAAACACATTCCTTGAATGACTCGTAAAACTGGTTGTCAGAAGGAGTATCAGGATTCGCGCTACTCTTTAAATTCCTTGAAAACTCCTTAAATACAATTCTCTTTTTCTAAACGGGCGTTTGAAAGGCCTTAAATTTTAGACATTCAGCTCAGGCTTCTTGAAAACTCATTGAATTTTCAACTCCACTCAACGACCTTTGGGTCAATAAATTTCACAGCGTGATCAAATACTATAAGTCCTGTATCGTCATTGTGCTTTCAATCATGCATGACTGCAAATAATGTAATAACATTCAAACGTATTTGATAGGTCAAAGGGTATCATAGCATAATATCACTGACGAGACTCGAAAAATCACAATCGACTCCTTGAGTACGGCTTGGTAACTCTCAAGTTTTTTCATTTCTGTGTCGGCGCGAACCCTGCGGTATACTCCACTCTGGATTCGTGCTTCTCCTTAAATGGAATTTTGTTTTTAAGGGTGCTTGAAAAGCTCTTAAATTTTAGAAATTCTGCTCAGACTCCTTGGAAAAACTCCGTGAATTTCACTTTTGGGTCATACCTTGGCGTGAAAAATACAAATTACTGCTCATAGTATCCTTTTTAGTGAAAATGTAATAGCACTTCAAGTCACGTTTGTAAGGGTATTGTAGAAACTATTCATAACATAATACCACTGACAAATCTTTTTTCATTTTCCTTGAAAAATCACCAGGAAGGCCTCGAATACTCCTTAAAAACTCCTTTGTTTTTCTTTTCTTCCTTATCACGAGCCCTGTCTACTACTCTATTCTCTTTCCGTTCCTTTGGACTGGGGTCTTATTACAAGGGGGAGGGGTTAATAAATGTTTCGATTCAATTTCTTGACAAGTAAAATGAAAGCCTAAAACCTACCAGAAAGGACAAACGTTCCAAAATAGGAGCACGACGTTCAATAACTTCAAATTAATTCAAAAAGTTGATAAATTTAGCAAATCTAGATGTTCATGTTTTGAAACGCAAGAGTATACCGGTTACATACTTTTGCAATGAAACATATACGGCTTATAACAAAACAAAATACCGCCACTAGGGGTGGGGGCATAGTTAATGTTTTTTTTCCTCACATTGGGAGCTGAGTTAGGGTCTGGGGGGCTTATTAGAGAAAATCAGGAGTCCATTAATAGGAACCTCCATATGCACTATATACTTGAGTCAACCTTTGCGTGTCTCGTTCAATTTTTAGAACTACGTTTTCAGAATGAGGCTCAATTCAGTTTAAAATTTCACAGATTTTACACCTGTGTGAAAAGTTTCACACATGTTTCACACAAATGCATCCGGATTGGGCATTGTGAACAGTCCGCGCGAATCTAGAACACCCGCAGCATTAATTCTTGAAATAAAAAGATACGCGCAAAGGTTGACTCAAAGTGCTAGTATGGGAGATGGGGCTCCTATATCGTGGCTCCTGAGAAAAGACGATGTGTTGTTTGTTTGGCTTTTTTGCAAGCAAACACTTGCTTCCAGGTGGCCTAATATTTATTGAGTGCTAGAATGTATATATCGTTTTGAATTGTTGCAGCTCGCTTCTCCTATTTTCCTGTTGAATTTAGCGAATGCAAGATATTGACTTCTCGTAGACGGGATACTAATGCGTCACATGTTAACTCCCAGTAGAAGTGGTACTTAATTACATAGCCTAGCTGACTGGAACAAGTTGGATAAAGTGCCTTGCTTAAGGACCCTATATAAAGTGGTTTGGGCGAGGCCTTAGGTTTCCACACAGACATGCTAAGCGGCAGGCCGATGCGCCGCCGAAGAAAATGAAGACAAAAACTTGCCTTTTGAGCTAATTTTGAAATGTTTTCATTGTCCTTGTTCTTGAATATCCAAAGGCTTTGCTCTTCGTCACTTGGAATAACATCAGGAGCAGGTAATTCTGACAAGGTGCTGTTAGTCACGTCTGATGACCTGTTGTTTTCTATTTTATAACTCGTTAGATCCTCGCTGGGACACGGAGCCCCCATTTCTGGGCTGTTCTCAAACCGGACGTCTCTGGGACTGAATTCAACTGCGTCTAAAAATGAATTGAGATTTTTGTTATTTGTAGAACGCATTGGCTGGCCGTTGGCTAAGGTATATTACTATGTGGCAGCCTCGCTGAGCGGGCATGATGAGACAAATTCTGTGTTCTGATTGGTTACACGAGCGGGCAAGATTGGCCCATCTGGCCGGCTCGGGTATGCCTGTTTTGTTCCCGCAAGAAATAAAATTGAGTGGACCGGAATTGCACTTTGGGTTTTGGGTGATGAAGTCGCGAAAAGGCGAAGAGGTCAGTTAAAACAAAGAAAACAGACGAGTTTCGAAAATTTATTTGTCAACAACGACAAATATAAAAATCAAAACGCAAATATTGGCCTCGTTCTTTTTTTGCATTTTCATAGACCGGCCTCGACTTCGTCTCGCCCCACATAAATAACACAAAAAAAGAACTTGGGCAATATCCAGCCATCTTGACCTCACGCTTTTTCAATAACGCAGTAGGTTAAACAATTTTCCTTTAAATCTCACGGCACTTAAATAAGTTAAAAACTAAAAAAGGGGTTTTACCGTCTTATGAATTTAGAAAAAGTAATACACGGTAGAAGGGGGGTAAGGAAGAAAAACAATTAACTGTAACTCAAACAATGTGACTTTCTAATCTAATGGAATAGAATAGAATAGAATAGAGCTTTATTAAATCCATTGCAGCCCTAGGGCTGAATTACGGACTATACAAAGATACAAAATATGCTTACGATACTAAAAAAACAATTTTTTACATGGTAAAAATTCAATTCAATATATGGCTGTGTTGTGTATGATAAAACTGTTTTTAAATCTATTAGTGTGGCAGATGGGCAGATTAAAAACACGTTTGCTCCTAAGGCTCCTTAGATTATAATTGTGTGCTGGTAAAAGGCCTTGTAGCCTATGGTTGGAATTGTTCATGATCTCTTTGAAAAGGCGTTCCGTTAACATTTTACGTCGCTCGTTTAGAGTGTGACGATGCTGCACTCATCAAGGGCTTCTTGATAGCTTAATTCTGGGAATATTATTCTGAGGGCTCGCCGCTGAATCCTTGTAAACTAACAAAACAGCTATTTATTGAGGATTGGACACAAAATAGGATAGGTAATGGGAAATGAAGAGAAGGAATGGATGGGGAAGGATAAGATATATGATAGAAGAACTTTCCAAAAAACAAGATTTAAAATTGTACTTCATCTTAATTCAACAATTGATTTTCAGTATAAAGTTGTAACGTGTTTCATTTTACAACTCGACGTATTTTTTCTACAAATTTTTAAAATTTCACGTGTCAATGGACTGGAAGATATAAAAATAGAATGGGGCGAGCACAAAATCAAAAGTTTATGGCCTCCCCCATTCTTCACCGCAACTTTGCTTTCGCTCGATGATCTTACGGAGGGAAAAGGGAAGCTGCTCGAATTTAATTTTTCAACGGCAAATTACAACTAAAATGCAGTTTTGACAAAAACGAGGGTAGCTATAAAGTGTACTAAATGTTAGTACCTGATTTGCTGTTCTGCTCTCTGAAGGCAGGCGACTCGCTGTACTCGTCGTCGGAGTCGCTTGATATTACATTATCCAACCAGCATGAAAAGTTCTCCAGTAACTTGTGGTGACATAAAGAACAAATGTAAAAAATTAAGAAATAATGCAAACGCATTTTAACTAAAAAATATTTTGAAAAAAATGCTCTTTCCAAAATATAATTTTAGGCATCATGATTGCAATCTTTCAAGTTTTCTACAGCGGTTGATAAACCAGAATTAGTCTGTCAAGCTGAAAGGCAAACCAACTGAATACGGGATGATAAAAGGAATTGCAAATTATAAAATACATAGGGTTTCCCCATTGCTTTCATGATAAGTTTATTTATCAGTAATAGGTTTGATTTTATCTCGAGATGCCTGTTTTTTGAAAATGTTTAATTACATTTACACTTATTCAGAAAGTCCAGCGACCGCTAGTAAAATGCTTTTTATTTACATAAACCTGAAAGTTTAAATTCCTTCAAAAATGGCTTTTCTCGAATCCAGAGTAAACAAACAAAAATGCAGTTTGCGCGGAACACATAGCGGAACATGTATTCTTTGGGCATTTCATTTTCTGTGCACGTGTTTTAGTTTTTCAAAATTAAAGTCGGAAAATAACAAAACATTCTTATACGATAGGAGACTTATTCGTGTTGACACAAGTTTCTTTTTCTTTAACAAGCTTGTGTCAATACGGATATTTCTTCAGTCGTGATTTCCAAGCTGAAGAGTGAAGGTTCATACTTCAGTTACTTATTTGTCAGCGATATATTAAGGATATATTGAGCCTAGCAGTACAAGCAGGACATATACCCGATGTTCCATCTATAATAACAAAGTTAAATGACCCGTTCCCTACGTGAGTTCCTATAGCTCAGTGGGTAGAGTGTCCATCTATAAGAACCAAGTTAAATGACCCTTTCCCTACGCGAGTTCCTGTAGCTCAGTGGGTAGAGTGTCCATCTACAAGAACCAAGTTAAATGACCCGTTCCCTACGTGAGTTTCT
>JAOCNB020164474.1:0-10046 GCA_026546465.2 Palythoa caribaeorum | reverse complement strand
TTACAAGAACAAGAAAAAAGCTTTGCAAGAAGCAATTAGCAGTTTTTGGACAAAAACACGTTGATGCTGTTACATTCACAAAATTAGAAATAAGCGGAAATTAATAAGATAATATAATAATGACGTTATGATACGACCTTCGCGGTTATGAACGCAATTTAAGTTATTGCGAAAGAGAAGCCTGAAAAAATTCAGGCTTCAACGGGGTTCGAACCTGTGATCTCTGCAATACCGGTGCAGTGCTCTAACCAACTGAGCTATGAAGCCACATCTGTTGGGAGAAAGTCAATTTTAGTGATAACTTAAATTGCGTTCATAACCGCGAAGGTCGTATCATAACGTCATTGCATACTGTTTGCATATAACCGCAGTACAAATCATGATAATTATATAATAAGGAAGAAAAAAGTTATGCCACTGAGAATTGACAGCCGGTGCTATAATTCATCAAAGTAATTATTACTATTAGCGTTTTGTTCTGATTGGTTACCGACCTCGGAATATCTTATATTGTTATATACCGTTTTCAAAAGAATATGCGTCCACACGTAGCGTTTTCAAATCGTATTCTCCCGTCCACACAAATACACTAAAGCCAGGTAAATACGCTAGCTCTCTCTATAGAGCATGCGCTGTAACAATAGATCTGAAACTTGTATGACGTCATTGTATTCGAAGACCTCCGTTTCGCCCGTCCACACGATAAATCTCCGTTTTCAGTGATCGAAAAACGCCGTATATGTGTGGACGGTAAGAGAAAAAAATCTCCGTTTTCGAAAATGTCCGGATACGTGTGGACGAAGCCTGAGACCACTGCCTGTTTTTCAGTTAGTTTCAACCAGCGATGATCGCTAATGGAACCCAGTTAGGCTAAAACAAAACGCTTTTCTAGATTGTCAGAGGAAAAAAATACAGAACTCAATTGAAGGCAAAGATTCTGTGCTTCAGGAATTTGTAACTAAGTTAAAAGCTGTAATTAAGTTAAAAGCTGATTGACGATTGCGAATAAAGAAGTTGTGCCGTCTTTGTTTGTTTTCGCTATATAATTGTTTAAGGGAAAGTAAGGTATAGCCAAACACTTATAATGTATGGTCCCTCGGGAAGTTTTGTTTTCTCTCAGGATCGACCATACAATAAGTGTGTATTATTGCGTTCGACAAAGTGGAGAACGCATCCTTATCTTGTGTTAATTTGTGATCTCGTGGGGTTTCAGTGACAGGGTTCGATCTTTTCAGAATTTGTGCCCCGATTTCTGGCCCCTTTATGGAAATGGGAGAAATGTTGTAACAGTTGGTATTTTATTTTGAATGGCAAAAACTGTCTAGAAAATGAGTAGCTTGCACTACAAACATTCGATATCTTCGGTACAGTATATCGAGAGTAGAAATAAGCTAAATTTCCAGGTTTTCCAGGTCTGGATTTGAAATTTCTATTTTTCCAGGACTTTCCAGGTTTTCAAGGATCCATACGAACCCTGCAGTTAGCGCCAGCGAAAGTGTGAGCCTGGGTACGAGGTTGATGTGTCGAACAGGAGGACGGTCAGTGACGTCACATTTTCGTTGCGCAAAGGAGAATGGAAACAGAGTCTGCCCCGTACTTTGAAAGCGAGTTTTGTCTTAGCTGGGCTGGATTTTCGATCTTCTTCGGTTAGCACAGGAACGGAATCTGCCTCGTACTACAATTCTTCCTAGTTGAGCCGACAAGTATGTCGAGCGCACTCCCCTATTCTCTAAACACTCCCACTTAGTAGCATTTACTCAATCAGTGAATATTATTTCAGTGTGTTTCGATTGGTTCCCTGTCTCGGAATATTTAACAATTATTCCACGAACAAGCATTTTTCAGAAGTCAAAACTCACCTATAATGCTTCAGTAGGTGCTAAACTCCACATACAGAAAGGCCAGGAAGGTAAGTTCACTCGCGGCCCGCCATGTTTCGCTACATAAAGTGTGGGGTATGTACTAAAACCAGGAACAAGGGAACGAAACGAAACCATCGGAATAATCGGAACAAAACCGGCGGAATCGATATAAAAAATAAAAATTCAATAAATGTCTATATATTTAGTGACCAGTGAGGAATATTTTGCGGCAAAATTCTAGTTTTCAAGGGATAAATGCGCAGTTTGTTTGCTGGGAAGGAAGTATGTGATGGAGAATTTACTGGGCTTTGTGGAAATGTGCCTTTTGTGGAGATTGGTCGCGAACCGTCGAGCCGGGAGAGGATTTTGTGGCAGTTGGTCTGCAATGCGAACGATGGAGTAGCCTGACTTTCTCTTCTCTTCTCCCTTCTCTCCACTGCTTCCGAATTTTTCTTCGCTCTTTTCTCGCCCTAAAACCACTCCGATCGCGTTCAAAATGACATTTTTAGAAAGCTTCGATCGACCGAGACACCAAAACAAGACAAAACGTCAGTTGAATGAAAAGTATTATGTCACACTGTAAGCTTGGGTAGCCTGTGGCTTAAGCAGCGTTAATTTAGTTTTCACTTCTGGGTTCTTTCAGAATATTGCCTTGACTCTAGCTCACCACTTTGGTTTAATGATACCAGCCTGGGAGCTTCTGAAGTGAAAAATGGCTCATAAAAATACTTATGAACACAATCAAATCAATCCTTCCGTGACCAGGAAATTTGAGCTGTGAGTGCATCAAAACAGCGGTAATCCCTGTGAGAGAAAACTTTGCCGCAGGGCAAAACTGTGTTGCTTTTCTGTAGATAAAAATGAAATTTTATTTAAAGGGTTAAACTCGGAAACTTGACTCCTAATGGCATTAAAATGAGAATTTTCATTAGTTTGATCAGGTCCTCATTCTCTGCGATCTTTTTTGAAAAACTCAACCTTCCTTCAGTTTTTCATTCGTCAGCATCACATCCCCCCCGTGGCGATGAAAAAGCTGCCCATGCAGTAGTTAATCAAAATATTACGTCATTTCTTCCTCAAGAACGTAATTTCAGAGATCATTTTCGTAACTACCGACACTTCACACATGCAGGAATTTTCGTTGATGAAGGTTGGCCAGTTGTGAACCATACAATCGATACAGATTTTCGACCAATGCATATTGTTATTTAAGTTTATACAGTATGGAAATTAAGCAAGAATCGAGCGGTCCAGACAGCGATATTGACATTAGCTTTGGTAAGCTATTAGGCTGTGGGTTTTTCGGGAAAGTGTATAAAGGGACTTTTAAGAAATTAGGAGATCCTTTTTTGAGGCGGTACGAAACAGAATGTGCCATTAAAACGCTTACGGATCTTCAGAGTGCTGAGAAAGAGATCGACATTCTTATGAACTTGAAGCATTATGCTTACATCGTTGGTTATTTTGGCTGGAAATATATTGATAAATACGAAATGATCCCTACCGTTTACTTGCTTATGGAGTACTGCAATGGAGGTACTTTAAAGGACCTCTTAATGAATAAAAAGAGAAGTGATATTGAACATTGTAAATGGATGGAGCAAATGGCATTGGGTTTGGAATATCTACACTCAAACACGATTGTCCACCGTGACTTGAAAGCAGAAAATGTTCTGGTGAACAGAGGAATTAATGGAGAGTGCCTAAAACTAAGCGACTTTGGATTATCAAAGAAAATGCCACAGCTGGATCCGAATGGACAACAGCAGCCTTTAAGGACACCAATTGGTCATGTGATGTGTGCAGCACCAGAAGTCATTAGTGGTAACCCATATGATACAAAGGCTGATGTATTTTCATTAGGTTGTATCTTCTATGGTATGCTGGAACACTGTTTTCAGGTTGTGGATGGGTGTCATCATTTCAGTGCATTTGTGTACTTTCCTGAACGAGATCATATCCCATTAGGGAAAGCCATGGCGACATACTCTTCATCAATTCAAATTGGGGTTTCAACTGGAGTAAGTGTTTTATCAGATGAGTTAAAACAATTAACCTTGAATATGTTGAAGAAAAATGTTTATGAGAGAAGAAGTGCAACTGAAGTTAGAGTCAAACTACAAGAAATATTGGGAAAACTTAAAGAAATAAGGAATCGTAACCAGGCTGCTCAACAAAGCATCAAAAGTTCATTTAAGTAATATTACATTTGGAGCCTGGAGGTAACTTTGGCCACCTTTGTTGAGCATACTTGACAATATTGATTTAACAACAACACTTTACCTTATACAAACAGACCTGCCAATTACACAATTTTGGGGTGAGCTGACAAAAAATCATTTGACCAGGCCTCCCATCCATACCAAAAACTGAAAAAGCACTTTTAAAATGAAAATGGATACAAGTACACTCAGCAATATGAACCCACCACGAATACAAGATGGAAAAAGAGACAACATAACAACATACGCTGGTACAATCCTCCATTCAGTAAAAACGTAAGCACTAACATTGGACACAGATTCCTTGCCCTTGTATAGACAAACATTTCCCTAAATACCACAAACTTAGAAAAATCTTTAATCATAACAACATAAAGATCAGTTACAGCTGCATGAATAACACGAAACAGATCATTGACAACCACAACAAACGGGTTTTGAATTCATCTGAACTCCCTGTCAACACCGGAAGTAATAAAAATGACAGCAAAACATGCAACTGCCGATAAAAGAACACATGCCCGCTAAACGGAAAATGCCTACAGTCATCAGTTATCTACCAGGCAACCGTCACATGTCACTGAGGACAACATTACTTCCGAAACATACATCGGACTTACAGAAAACGACTTCAAGACAAGATACAGAAACCATACTGCATCATTCCGTCACGACAAAGCAAGGTTGGCACAAAGATCCAATCAAATATGATGGCCATCTCAAGGTAATACCAGCATTTTGCCTCATTAAGTTTTTCAATAATTCTTGGCTTTAATATCTTAAAAGACAATCTCTTTCAAATTTCCGTAATTTTTTTCTTAGTTTACTCCGAAATGACTGACTTCTACAGTGAATTATTATCGAATAATATAAGTATAAAGGTATACATAATCATAGATTTGAATGCCGAAGCAGGTAAAATTTCACGAATGACTCAAATTTTGGCAGCAATGCATTTTAATGCTTTAAGAATAAAGGGGAAACTCGGTTCACTGGGTAAAAGTTCGACACTCAACGTCAACCAACAGCCTATCTTCAACAGTCGCAAAATTCAAGATGACGTTAAACCGCGTAAATACAAGTCATCGCTGGTAAACCAACAATCTGCTGTGTATTTATTCAAATGTGATCAGCGAGATGCTGACTATGTTGATTACACGCTTTTTTTAATAAGAACCAGTAAATTTTGCCGAGGCTCATTGTTCTTAACTTTTTGGCGGTTTCAGTCTCAATTCATTCTTAATTTGTTCGTATTCTCACTTTATTCTGTGTGCGGTTTTTATTTAAAAAAAAAAAACAAAAAACAAGATATTGGAAAATGAAACGCCTTGCGCCACACATGTATTGCAGAGCTATAGAGACGAACTACCTTCATTGTTTGTGGAGCAGTCTTTACAGCGAATCTTTTTATGTTTTATGCTGTATCGCTATGTTTTGGTCAATTTTCTACCACAAAAACTTTCCTAGTTATCAAGCCTCAGCCTGAACTTGTTCTTAAATTGTTCGTAAATTTTGGCAAGTATGAGCCACGTTGTTCTTATAAAGTTGTTCTTATAAAAAAAAATTGCGTGTATATCACGCCGATACTAAATACTTATACCAGAGAAACAAGAAGCGCCACTTTTCCGGCTAACATCGAAAAACACATGAAATCTAAACATCGGTGTAAAGATGTTCCTGATCTGAGCAATCCATTCAGAATTCCGAAAAAGGGTTTCGTTAAGTTAGACTGTCTAGTTTAATACGAGAAGCTCTTAATCTGGACTATACAAAATGTGCGTTTACACAAGAGAAACTTGTTTATTTACACTGTGTACATGTGAACAGGTATGAGTCTGTTAGAGCGAAAAAAATCTATTTTAAAAATCAATGTCACTGTACTCATGGGAGTTGCTATTGCTGTAAGAACTCCTGAATCTGAGTTTGAAATCACTTTTGCGCTGAAAATGATGTGGGAGGCATCGAAATGTCAAGAGAATAGATAAAATATAAACGGGGTTAGTTTTTCTAGTTAAATAAAAAACTAAAACATTGACATTGTCCAATATCCCGATGTGCACCCTTTGAACCTTGGTTAATCACAAAGCAAAAAAAAGTTTTGAAGTAAGCCACCGAAATATGAATGATGCAAGCGAATCGTAACCGTGTAGGCTTGTCACCCCACTGACCCCACTATAACATTGACACAGAGAAACAGTGACACAGTGGAACAGACACAATTAGTAACAGAGGCACAGATGAACAGACACAGAGGAACAGGCACACAGAGGGAAAGAGGCACCGAGGAACAGACACAGATGAGCAGAAACAAAGGAACAGAGACAGATGAACAGATACAGACACACAGAGGAAACAGACACGTACACAGAGGAACGTAGACACAGACGAACAGACACACAGGAAAAGACACACAGATGAACAGGCACTCAGAGCAACAGACACACAGAGGAACAGAGCAACAGGCACACTGAGCAACAGACACACAGAGGAACACACATACAGAGATACAGAGGAACAGAGACACAGAGGACCAGATTAAGATGGTTGATAATTATGAACAAACGTGGCAAAAATAAAATGCGATTTCCAGTTCGAAGTACTATTGTAAGCAAATTTTGATTATCGAACAATAAATTAAATCCTGCTCACTTAATCCTCGTTTTCCGAGAAACTGAGAGTAACAGAGACAACAAGGGTGGTAACAAATAACAACTAAATATTTTATACTTAACTGTACTGTAGCAAATCATAAACTGAATCTATGAAGATTTTTTATGTCTTACGAATATTCATTAAAAAGATATTATAAAGCAACATGTTGAATATCATCAAAGTATTGTTATTTTTAAATAAAACTTAGTGTTACAGAGGCATTGTTGATTACACAAAATAATTTAGGATTACTTGTTAATAAGACACTTATTAATAAGAGACCAAGCTAAACAACTGTCGTTAAAACTGTAATAAGACGGGATGTCAATACAGACTAAGACTAAACACTACTCACTTCAAAAATCTCTCAGATCAAAACTGATCGATATGCAAACTGGTTTCCAGTCTCCAAGGTATCACACTCTTCCCCTCTCAAAAGGAAACATGCCTCAACAACAGGTCAAATGCTCCAAGTCCTTTAATATTATAACAAGAAAAAAAAATTGCAGGACTTCAGTGAAATCAACATTGTTCAACTGTCATTTCAATTACTTCGGAGTCGTTCACAATTTTCGACATATTTACAAGCGTACAAAAAGTAAGCTTTTTAGGAGCTCCCTACCCCGGCCTACCTGAAAGCGTACATAAAAAAATTTTGACATTCAGACTTGAAGTACTGTTACAGACCCCTACTGGCAACAAATAATACAACAAGAAACTTCTCCTCCATGCCTTGTTTAAAACACTTTAAAGCTCATATAAAATTGATTCAATATGCTCAGGATGTACTGCGTCACGTGGCAAAAGTTAGACCAATTACGTGTTTGCTCCAGTTTAATGTCCCATTCCTTCTGAATCAACGATGCGATGTTCCAATAAAAATATTTTGGTTTAACTATTTTAAAACATTACTTATCTGTGTTCATTTTTTAAACCCATGGAAGCAAAACATATCAACATTTTTTTAAGAACCAAAAAGCTTACATTGATTACAAACCTTCTCTCCGCCAAAGTACGTTTTGTACGCTTATGAAAATGTCTAAAACTGTGAACGACCCCTTATTTGTAATTTATAATAAACCTTTCTTCTGGCAGCTGCTCTTGGCTCCGGAACTGAACTTCCTCAGGATCTGTTTCCTGATCTTTAGGCTCACGCACAGCTGACTGAAGTGCCTCGTCATCAACTATTCAGATCGGCTTCTCACCCGACAAGATCCGGTTATGGTCCAGGCTTCCATAGTTCCTGGAATGTTCGGAGGACCAACCTTAGAATAGCTCTTATTATAAACGCGGTCTCCTGGTTCCAGTTCTACTCTTGTAATATTTTCCCTATTTCTGGCTGTTTTGTACGAGTAACCATTAACAAACTAAGATTGTGTTGATTAGCAACAATGCATCAACGTTTATGGGGCACGAAATTTGGAATTTCCTCCCTAAAATGGCTTATCAAGGGTGCCCCATATCATCCTGCAACAAATGGAAATGCAGAAAATGCTCTAGAGTTTTTTTAAGAGAGTAATGGAGAAAATAGCTGGCGACCTGGAATTGAAATTGAATAGATTTTTATTTGACTTTAGACATGCACCCCAAGTGACCCCAGGTGCATCACCCTAATGATGGGCGGCAGGATTAGTCAGGTTTGAACAACTGAAACCTTGGTTTTGGATCGGGTGACCAGAAAGCAAGAGGTTCAGGCGAGAGGTCATGATAATATTCCAAAAGTTTGGCTGGTCAGTTTAGACTGATTACAAGTAAACAGATTCAGATTGAGAATGTTTCTCACTTTGTATCAAAATAATGAAAATACATGGTCGTCACAAAATCCTTGTAACTGAAATGTGTTGTAAACACGGATTTGGTTAAAGTTAAAAATTTATAGAAAGATCGTAAATATTCGTTTTTATTACAAATATTTTTCAGTTTTTCTGAGCGGTTTACTGGGCCAACAGAGTTCAAAAGGTCGTTTGACAAAGCTTAACCTGTGTATGTCAAATTTTTATTCAGAAATAGGAAAACAGGTGGCAGCCATTACAACAGAAAGCCAACCTCAATCTGCATGTGCCGCTAACTGATCGCGACTTGAGAAAGTCTTCCGCCTCAAAGCCTTTTCTATTGTCACTGATTAGTACGTTTAAAAAGGTAGCTGAATTCCCCATTTATCATGAAAAACGTTCAATGAATGTGAAAACGTTTATTTCTGCAAGACAAGCCAAGATCATTCTAATCGACATCTCCTTCAATTCTTCCTGGCGACATGTTTCACAACTTTGGTTTTCGGTTTTCAGTTGCAAAATAAACATTAATATATAATTGTAGACAAACACTTTCTTCCATTTCTTGATCGAATATTTTGAATCAACACAAAAGTCTGCTCGCAGCATTCGGTTTGAGTTTGAATAAAACTGGCAAATGATCATGAGCATGTGAACACACAGTAAGCTGTACTGTCATGTGACAACGAGCGCGCGTGTTACAAAAGGAAACTTAAATGCATGTCTCCTATTTGTTTTAAAGAGAAAAACATTTTTATCCAATGGATTTGGTAAATACAAAAGCAACTATCCCAGTCAGGGTCGGTGCCTAGCGCTAGATATATACCTCGACACTTCGAATTATTAATTGAAATTAATCCTATTAACATCATGAAAATGGTATAATATTCATTTGAGAACCTGCTCGAAAATCAAAATATAAAAGAAACAAAATATCAAAATTTGATAGCAGTTTTCAATAAAAGTAAAACATATAAAGATAATCTTTAAGTTTAGCTATTGTGAGTTACTACATTTGTCAACAGATTCTTTGCTTTTCTAGATTATCAAAGTTTCTACTTATCAAGGTCCTCCTATCGATCATTACTGTCACATTGGGAGAATACGACTGTCGGAGTCCAGTCCCTGCAAACATGTCTCAAGTTAACTGTATTGGTAAAGGAATAACAACTATACCCCGTCTACACCAAGGCGTGGTTAATTTGTAAGTGTAGAACAATACTGCATTGTAAAAAGTAGATCTTTAGTACTGTCGAACTGTCTACTCCATGTAGTGCTTACTTTCTAAGTACAAGACAAAAATACACTGCCAGGGTACAGATTTAGACACTAGACACTTTATAGATTTAGACATCATCTCCGTTTATACCCTGAAATGGTTAGTTTATAAGTAACTACATAGTTTTACACTGCAGGATACAGGTTTAGCCACTATACCCGTTTCCACCCAGAAGTCGTAAATTTATAAGTACATACATAGTTATACACTGCAGGGGTACAGGTTTAGACACTATACCCGTTTACACCCTGAAGTGGTT
>JAOCNB020164447.1:0-10048 GCA_026546465.2 Palythoa caribaeorum | reverse complement strand
CCCTTGTAAAGATGTGAGAGACTGGGTACGAACTTAAAAAAGAGCCGCCATGTTGGAAATATGTTGAAAAAGAGTGGAGTTTGTAAACCAAAATGGCTGTGGCTAGGAAAGACTCCTGTTTTCCGAAAGGAGCCAGGAAATGCAGCGGGAAAAATGGCGAATGTGAGAAGAAATGTGATGGTCGCCATTTAGAGAAATCGTATTGATGATTTGCAACTGGTTACAGTGTCAAGGAAAATATCATTGCCATTGGATATGGATTGTAAACGTTTCGATGAACAAAATGATTGGTTACAGGTTATTTAATAATTAGAGAAAGACAACATTCCTTATTATAACAACAACTCTGCGAGACTGAAATGTCTCCAAAAGTCTCGGAGTTTGTGTCAGTACATTTTTCAGAAGCGGAGAATTGAACTTTACCCTAACCGGTAGTCGGTACCTTCGATTCACATACATTACAGACAGCGATTTGTGTAACGAAACTGAAGATGTTTCCAGGGTTTACAGTCAACTCGCCCACGTGTAAAAATCATTCAGATATCATATCTACAGTACAGTAAGTATCTGTTCCATTTGCTTCAACATCCATTGGTAACCTGTAGAACCCTGTTCAAGAGTGTTGAATGGTGTTGAAGGATGGGCAAATGCTTTCAATATTACTAGGCCCTGACCCATTGTTTTCTGTAACTTGCAGCTTCAACAATGTTCAACATTTTTGGGAATAAAAGAAATGTCGAATGAATGTTGAAGCAAAGTTTAAACATTGTTGAAAAGGGGTGGCAAACAGTTTCAATTACATGCTTTTTTTATAAGAACCAGTAAATTTTGCTGAGACTCGCTTATTCTTAATTTTTTGGCGACTTTAGCCTCAAGTTGTTCATTGTTCATATTTCTTATTTTTATAGAAGAAAAAACAAATTTAAACAAGGTATTGGGAAATGAAACGCCTTGCACCACACATGTATTGTAAGGCTGAATTTAGAGGTGAACTACCTTCATTGTTTGTTGAGCAGTCTTTACAGTGAATCTTTTTATGCTTTATAATTTGCTAAGTTTTAGTCAATTTTCTACCACAAAAACTTTCCTAGTTATCAAGCCTCAGCCTAAGCTTGTTCTTAAATTGTTCTTAAATTTTGGCAACTTTGAGCCTCGTTGTTCTTATAAAAAGCGTGTATCAGATATACGGAAGTTATAAAGCGCCGGCACCGCCATTTTCTGAAGCCCAGGTGCGCACGCAAAGCTCTCAAAAACTGTAACACAGTCTGAACTTGGAACTGATTAAACAAAATTCAAACTGTTTGCATTACCAAAACAGTGTCTGAAATACGCTTCGATTCAGCATTGTAACTTTTGACTCGCGTCCAAGTCCATATATGACTACAAACAGTTTCCGTGCGGAAGTGAAAGGAAGAAATGAACCGCGACTCCCACAGGACGTCACAATTTCTTCAGCAATAATTCCAATGTTCACGCGACGAAGGCAAAGATTGATGACATACACTAAATGGTATGTAAACACAGAAATAAATGGTTCAGTCGATGTCTGCACGATCATTTATGTTTTATATAGACAAGCAAATAACAAAATACTTGATTAGATCTTTTAAAGAATTGCGACATGTTGCACAGTGATTTTTAAATGAGTTAGTTACAACACTGAAAAATATGTCAAATTTTGTTGATAGAAGTTTCCCTAGAACTACTGTTTCTCTTTTACTCGGGACCAATTTTTCTATAACAAGCCTAAATTTCACAGTGCAATATTCAAGACAAGAACGGAAGAAAGTCTAAGCGATTATGATACTGGATTTGGAAGCTCGTGAACAGAAGTTTCCGGCCGGCCGGCCGCTAAAAGGGAAAAATTACCAAACTCACGAACGGTATAAGTCTAAAAAGCTCCTAGTGAAACACAGCTTAGCCTATTTTTCAGGTGCCAACTTTAACAACAGAGCTAAAATAAAAGAATTTAAACACGGTTAGCATTTGACTCGGTATTGTTCAAAATTCAACCATTTAAGATGAACATGGCTTGGACGTCGAATACAGTATATAAAGTTAATTGCTTTATGAGTTTATCGTAAATTCGACTACTGGCACTAAAGTTTTAAATAGTGAATCAAAAATTATAAAAAAAACTTATACCCAATATTATAGTTTTATACGAAATGATATCACTATCTAAAGAGCAAATTGTACAGTTTTGTTATATTCTCCTATGAAATTAATAACAGACTATACGGAAAATACGGAACAGTAAGTACCAGAAATCGTTATTACGAGCGCGGTTCTAGCATGCAGTCTTATAGAGGGCTTTGTCCTTTTAAGTCAAGTAAATTTGGATCACGTTTGGCATATAACGTTCCCGTACTTCTAAAAATGTTATAAACTAGATCTCTCACACTCAAAGCAACACTGACAAACGGCAAACAAGTCAATTTTGTGGCTGGAATTACTTACTGCCCAACGAATAGCTCTTTCTTTGAAGGGAATAATGAAAGCAATATTGTCTCTAGCTATGTATATTAAGATTTTTAAATCGATTGAGAAAGAACACGCGGAAATGATAAATCTTACCTAATCGAAAGTAAGAATTTTTCATACTGTACCTTTGCTACTCTCGTCTGACGGAATATATTCACACGGGACAAAAAAGCAGTAAGGATTTGAAGACTGAACCATATCTCTTGTCAGAAATGACCATTGCTCACTCCGAAAGACTTTGTAATTATACGGCGTAATAACCAGAACTTTGTCATCAGACCTTGAACGATAGTGTAGTGGCGTCATCCCACGAGACATCAACTAAATTAAACTAAAACATGATCAAACTAAGACCATGCGAAGGTCCGTCTCTTTGTCACAGGTTTGTCGAACCAGGTGTAAACAGCGCCCGCTAATCGGACGTTTCTTTGCCAAGAATTTCGACTATTTGATTCACTATGCGTCAAAATGTAACCTCGTGTTACCTTGGCTCGACTGTCACTCCATCACAAACAGGTCACAAGGACACACGATACCTACTTCATTCTACTGTCAAAAGTTCAGACGATCTGATGACAGCTTCGTGAAAAATGAAATGATAATTGTATGTAAAAAGAAAAATTTGCAATCGGCTGAGGGAATGCGGGGTTTCTCTGACGTTTTAAAAAAAACAACATGAAAATTTAAATATCTAGCTCCGACACTTAACTCTTAAGCCTGAGTTAAGATCTCGAACAATGATTGTATCGCAGCTTTTAAGACTCCTTAATGTTTCACAACACAAAAACAGCGGAAAGATTGATAACATGCCATATTTAAAATACATTAACACAGATTTCAGACAGAAATGCTTATCACACACAAGTGAAATGACGAAACTGAAGTATGTAGACTACACAGGGAGTAGACTAGTTTGATTTAATGGACATCTCAGTTTGTTTTTTCCTTGATTAGATCATGACATGTTGCTAATTTCTCAGTCATTATCTTCTACGGCAACAAACGCTGTGCAAACTGCGTGACAGTCATTCCAGACGAAGTGCTGTCAACTGTGCTATCTGAGTCTATTCATTACACGTATGAAACAAGACAATCTCTAAAAGGGTTTTAAACATGTCTAGTGCTACATAACATACCAGTTTATGAAAGAAAAGAAATCTGAAAATCTGGGAAGAAATTTCCCACAATATGTACTGTATACTATCAACAAAACATTTCTAAATTTGTTTGTTTCCGTGACTAGACCATAAAACATTTTCTACACGAAAAGAATCTTTGCAATTTGATTTCTGATGGTTTCCGGGGCAACCCACAAAAACCACTGAGTCATGCAACATGGCCACTTGCCCTGGGGCAGTTTGTAACGCAGATAGAACTGACTATCATAATAAACGGAAACTTTTTTATTGCCAAAAGCTATAAGAATCCTAAATTCTCCTTTCTTGTTATTTTTAACTCTTGATCTTATACTGTTTTTAAACGACAATGTTCCTGAACATTGCAAACTTTAACAGAAAAAGTTGGTTTAAGTATCACGGAGCCTTGCATTTACGGAATTTTTTGAACCAGTTTAAAATACTTTTATATTCTGTAGAAATTATTGATTTAAGTGTAAACAGTGAAAAGTGTCTTTGAATTTCATTAAAAATAGGCACTATAAAAACCTCATTATTTATTATCATTATTATTATTATTATTATTATTATTATTATTATAATACCTTTTTAGATTCTATAAAACAATTTTATTTTATCATTATTATTATTATTATTATTATTATTATTATTATCATCATATTTTATATATATGTAGACTTATACATTTATAAACTGTTGAAAGTGGATGTCTGAGAAAAGAAAATCAAATATTTCACAAAACACGCTTTTAAACTTATAAATTACAAAATTATTAGTTATGTTTAATTAAATGTGATAAGGAATTATCATGTCATGGATTATGTTAGTGAATACAGAATAGAAATTTACAAATTTCAGCCCCTGGGAAACTTTATAGATGGAGCAGTTGGCACAGTGGTAAGATCTCTGCCTTCAATCCTCATGTTCCTGCTTTCAAACCTTGGCTCTGCGAAGTGTTGAACAGCTTTCCATCCTTACAAGGTCGGTAAAATGAGTGCCAGCTTCTGCTGGGGGCTAACCTGCGATGGATTAGTGTTCTGTTCAGGGGGAGACAACAACTCTCATCCACTTAACACTAAAGAAGCTGGAGATAAGCACTGGGTACAACGGGCCACTAAGCTTCATAAAACAATTAAGCTGTTTAGCTTGGTTCAACCTATCTATCAAAAAAATGCTTGCTAGCTAAATCCTTTTACGAGCCAAAGTGGTTCATTGGAGTCAGTGTGTTTATCTCTGTAGTGTTAAGTGGATGAGAGTCGCTGACTCCCCCTGGACAAGACACTAATCCATCACAGGTTAGCCCCCGACAGAACCTGGTACTTATTTCACCGATCATCTTGGGAGGATGGAAAGCTGAATAAACTTTGGCAGAAAACAAGGTCACACAAATGTTCAACACTCAGCTGAGCTGGGGTTTGAACCCGGGAACTTGTGGTTAGAAGGCAGAGATCTTACCACTGCACCAACCACGCCCCCGTTTTATATTTACTCTAAAAGCATGAAAACCTCTAGAGACCAGTAGCTTTTCAATTATAAATAACTGCACTTATAATCTTTCATAACATGATTATGACTTGAAATAAAGTTGAAATATTGTTAAGGGAGAGTGCTCAAAAGTACTCAGTTTTTTAGCACTAGTCACTGGACTAGTGAGTATGAAAAAGTACCAGTCCATAAAAGGGCTAGTGGCCAGTTGATCCATTTTTCTACTAGCCTAGCATCAAATTTTACTATTCCCAGACTAGTGGACCATGGCTAGTTTCGAACCCTGTAAGACCAGACTCATATCTCGATCCAAAACTTGGATTTGCCAACAGTATTTTCATTCTTCATGTCGATAATTATCATAATGATTGAGCTGTTGTTTGAAATCCCATCAAAATGACTATTTCCTGTTCCAGTTTAATAATCTGTAAAGCTGATGCATAACACAGATGATTGGACAGCAGCCACCTCATTTTGTACACATGAAAAAAAACATTCTAGCAATAGTTGTCTTGAAATGTAGATTCAGAAATGTCTATAGCATTTAAAAATGCATAAGTTGGCAATTTTTGTGAAAAAAAATGATAAAATGAAGACTCAAGCAGGAAAAATCAGAAGCGTTTCAAAATGGCTTATATTTTACAGACCCTATATCAACTGGCTATCGCCCCAAATAATGGTTGAAGACATTTGCATTCTCAAATATGTATTTTAAAAAATATGCAAATCTGCCTAATGTTCTTTAACCTGAACAATAAACATGGGAGTGGCCATATCTTCTGTTTTCTTAGTCTAAGTGGCATAGATTAGCAAAACAAAATAACGGACTCAAAACAAATGTGTTTTCATAGCTTCTTAAGTTACTTGAGCAACGAACCAATATCACAGGGGTCGAATACTAACAAAGTTCTGAAACCATTTGGAAGGGGGAAGCTTGCGATTTCTCATTAAATTGTTTACGCTGCTGCAAAAATCAATTCAGAATTTCATCATACTTGTTTTGTAATCTTTCTCACTGACTTTTGTACACAAGTAAACAGCATATGTCATTTGTGACCCAGAGTTAACAGAATATTTATAAAAGATATATTTTTAAGTATTATTTTTTTGTTAAAGATCAGAATTTATGAAAGAGTTTGCCTACGAATATCAAAAAACTACTTGTGAGTGTTTTTTACACTGTAAATACCTGATATATTTCATACAATATAACTTATACACTACAATTTGTTAATAACTCCAATGCATTTTTAGTTTATAGACATCTGGACAAACTTTTAAATTTAAAACATTTTTAATTTGTTATCAGCCAAACAGACTTACTGTAGCAGTATCAATGGTTGTTTTCAGTTATAAATACAAGTTTATTGCAACCAAAAACAAAATTTTAATTTATTTGTGATAAATATACAAACCTGCAATACAATCTTACATGACGTTTTGTATTATAAAGCATTTCAAAACTGTCAAATTTTTTTAAGGATCAAAAATTTTAAATCTATTTCAAGTCAAAACTTCAAATTTTCTGTGATCTTAAAGTCCAAATATTTTAATCCAATGTTCAAATGAAAACAGTTAAATTTAGTTTTAAGATCAACAGGAAGCTTCTAACTCAATTGCATAGGTAAACAAATTTAATTAGAAATATAAACAGTTACTAAATTAGTTTCTCAAAAAAACTAAAATATCTGATTTGTTCCTATTCTTGTGCCCCTTATTTGACCAAGTTTTCTGACATCAACTAAAAAAACAAAGTTTTTTTCATTCAAGGTTAATTTTTTCCCATTGTTTGTTTTGAAAGTTGAAAAGAAAATTACTTTTAAATATTTTTTTCTTTGTGATCACTGCATTAATTTATATAAAACTTAAGCCTTATGATCTGAAATGAATCAAAGCTAGGTTATTTAAAAATTTTGTGTGGCCTCATCAAAAATTTCTGAACCCTTCAACAGAACGTGGGTTTTTTGATAAACCAACTGAAACTAGATTTTTATTTATAGAAAAGATACAGAAGCAAGATAATTTTCCTTTTTTACTCACTGTGCAATCTATTTTGTAACAATATCATTTATTAAATCCTCTAACTCAAAACATAAAATTCCCAACACCCAAATATTAATAATTACGTACTTTTAATAGATATATATATGTAAACATATCTTTTAAAAGTCTTGCTTTAAAGGCTCTTGAATTTTAAAAGGTGAAACAAACCGATTCTTGTCGTTTTCATCACAAATATTAATTTTGAGGCATTCTATTTAAGATTTACTGCTGAACTATTCTATTGACTTACCTTTCAACTGAAACCCGCCAACATTTTTGACTTCCGTTTCGCTGCCACTCTTTCTAACTGCAGTAATGGAAACATTCTCTCTTTTTCCCGTAATATCGCCAAACAGCGCACCTCTTCGATTTTCACCAGCAACAAAACTTGAAGTTTTTATCTCATTTTCCTGAGAGCTTCTATTAATATACTTTCCTTGTATTTCATTTTTGTCTAACAATCCATCTTTCGATATCTGCGAGGAATTATTTGCAGGAGAAAACGTCCGCTTTTGCCTCCTGGAAGCAAAAATTGATAAAAATCTCCGATTCTTATTCTTTGATTCTGAATGTTTTTCCCCAAATCCAATAGCCATGTCATCTTTAAAAAGTGATCTTTTCGCAGATTTTGCGAATTTCTTGGTCGGAGAGAGATGCAGTTTGTTTGTTGTATTCTGTTGTGCCTCATTACCCGAAGTTGGTAATGAAGAATGGAGATGGGTTAATGCAAGAGCGACAGACGTTTGTTTGTTGTCCTTTTTCGTCAAAGCAAGTCTGTAGGAAAGTTTTCTTGACGCCGGTGGGGTATGATGTAAATTCAAACAATACTTCTCATTTCGCTCATTTCGTTTCAAAAAGTTCAAATCGGAAGGACGCGATCTCAACTCCTCGATTTTTCTCAGCAGCTGCAGTTCAACTAAGTTTTTCGCATAGCCACTGATTCTTCTTCTTTGAGTCCCCAGCTGATCTGAATTACTAGCGTGATTTGACCCATTTGTTTGATCGTGATTGTTATCTCTTGAGAAATTCAAATTTGAAAAGTCTTCACGGGCATTTGTACCAGCTGGTGGAAATAGTGTCTCGTCAACATTTACACTTTCAAGATCATCGACATTCGGCAATGAATATGTACGGATTGGACTCGCATTTACGAGTTTTGGATATGAATTGGATCTGTAAATCGTTTGATCATCCAATGTGTCAAAAATATCTTCTGCCTCACTCGTGATTGAAGGGAGAGTTGTGTGGCCGCGAGTATAGTTTATGTGCGCGAGTTTTCGTACATTTCCCGGATTTAATGTTGACATAGACCACATGGAAAACGCCTGAGCTACACATAACGTGACACATTTAGGCAGAGCGACTTCTACATCTTCTGTATCTGATAATTCATCGTCTGAACTTTCATCTTCGCTCGAAATATCAGAACCCGCGTGCTGACGGCAAGAACGAAACGAAGACTGCACACTAAAGTTATCCAGAAGCCTTCTCCACAGAGTCTCATTTCCTATGAGCTCATAAATTTGCCAGTGATCTTCCGTTTTCTCCCATTTGACTTTGATAGTGTATGAGTTTTCAGGGACAACCACGATTTTTACGTTTGGTTTTTCAAATTTTTTCACCACTTTTCCGGAGCTGTGCTGAAGCACATGCGTTTGTACGGAATCAGCCAATTCCGTGAGATACACAAACTCTTTCGTTACGAGAATTTGTACATGTTGCACAAAACTAAACTCCTCGTCTAATTCAGTGAAGTCCCCCTCGATCAGTATATCACCTTTTGGAACACTGTTTCTTTGTCTTTCCGGCGAGCGATCTCTGTGTGAATTGAGTGCAACCAAAGATCGCCAAACTCCTCCATAATACCTTGCCAAATCGACTGTTCCCGAAGAAGACATTGCATCCTTCGCGTTTAAAAACAATAGTCACTGAATATGTAACTCCGGCATCGTTTGGTATTTTCTGAATACCTTTCACTCAACATGTACTAATCCCTACCAGAACACGACAAAAGGGCAAATTCTTCTGGTAAACAGAAAATGAATGAATCTCTACCGCCATGTTGTACTACCTAAAGTAAATAATTTATGCGTTGTGACGTCACGAAATATACAATTATCAATCAAGGCCTTTTCTTAATCAATTAAAATGGCTGTATCGAATTGCAAATATTTATAGCCAAAAATATGTTCATATATATGCCAGAATTCCAGTCATATTTACTATTAAATCGTATATTAACCGTTTTAATACTAACATAAGAAAAATAAAAACAGAATTAGCTTTAATTTCTTACTTTGACTTACTTTTTTGCCTTTTTACTTAAGTTACTTATATTTAATCTTCGTAGTCTTACAACTATGTATACAGGCTGCTAAAACAATATCGATAAAAAGATATTTACAGGAAATTTCGTACCTTACTAATAAAGTGCTCCTAAAACTGTGCTGAACTTGAATTTAAAAGGATAAACAAACCGTTATACACGATTACATGGTTTTATATTTGTAAATAATCAAATTAAGTTTGATATTTTATTTCGTAATACTAATAGAATTGCTTTCAAGCCAAGAAAATTTAAATGCTATTCGCAAACATATGAAGTTCTTCAAGCCATACGTGCTGCACTGAAAGAAAAAAGAGGAAATGACGTAAAAATGCTTTTAAAATCCTTTGTATGAAGAGTCGAAGAATTAAATGACTGATACTGAAGCCGGTCGTGGTTTCCTGAAACTCCACAAAATATGGTAAGAAATCCCGTAAACAACTTTCTGTTACGTTGGATCCAATTAAAGGACCAAGAAAGTTAAAAAGTAAAGTATAAATATATATATAAGAAAAACTGACTGAAACAACGTTTTAGATTTGTTAACTATATTTCGACCGGCCACTACCGGTCT
>JAOCNB020164409.1:0-10048 GCA_026546465.2 Palythoa caribaeorum | reverse complement strand
GTTGTACTTATAAATTTGTTCTTATAAAAAAGTGTGTAACGTAGTTTGTTCAGGGTTCTCCCAAATAAGACAGTGTAAGGGGAAAAATGACAGAGAAGAGAGTGAGCAACAAACACCAGAAGTGCAAGTTTTGTAGATGAAAATGATCTGGGGGGTAATTTAATTTGGGGTGAAAAGGTTAGGGATACCCATTAGGTGTGAAAAATTACCCTGAAAAATACCAAGATGGGAAAGTTTTTGACCCAAAAAATACCTAATAGCATAAATTTAAAAAATGGCAGGTGGAAATTGAAAAAAAAAAATAAGTTTTGTTTTTGCACCTCTAAAAATATTGTTTTTCTAAAATTAACCTTGATTTTTTCTGAACACCCCTAAAATATATCAAATAATTATTATTGCTGATTTTGTACCCCTACAAATTTGACAAGTACATATGGACGCCATACCAATATACATGTAGGGATTGCCTTCCTCTCCCATCTCCAGGGAAATGATAGAATTGGATATGGTTATATTCAGTCTTTAAAGGTAAAATGTAGCAACCAAAAAATTCATCTCAGAATGTTGAGAGTTAATGTGCTGTAAAGTCTTATTTTGTCTATAAAATTAAGTGATATCATGTCTGTCTGATGACGTTTCGACGTTGGTTAACTTCATTTTCAAGTCATTGTTCGAGAAGTAAAACGAAGTTTATGTAGCTGCGCTGAATACATTTGAATACAATATAAGCTTGGCTTAATTATTGAAAGGTGTCAAACAAAAAGTTTGGCATGAACAGAATCTGATTGAACGTTCAAGCTAGGTTTGATTTTCTGAATAAACAGCCTCTCGTAGACCTGAGGCAATCAAATTCATGTTTGAAAAATAATTATAGCCAGTGTGATTATTATACATCCCAAATGCACAGAGAAAATTGCCAGTTCTTCGGAAGAACCCTTGTTGTCCCTTATGATTTAGAGAACTGACCTTAGGGGCATACATTAAAAAACAATAATACACTTAGTGTGTACAAGATTGTATATGTATATATCATGTGAAGTTTGAGTCCCATCATGCGATTGTTGTAAACTAGATTTGCCCTATTTGATGTGCTGCTTTCTCACAGGAGCCAAGAGTACATGTAGGAATAGATGAAGTCTTTGATACAGTCCTTCAGTACATGACGATAACAAGTAGACAGTGCAGAGTAAGTACAACTTACTTGTTTTCATTAAATCCTACTGAATATTTCATTTTACTATTTGAAAATCAACTAAAATAAATGTTATTTTCATCTTTTTTGTGTAAAAAGCATTGAGACTTTATGCATTCTTAAGATCAACTGTATTTATTTATCTATTGTTATTGTTATTATTATAATTATTTTGTTATTATTATCATTATTATTATTATTATTAGTAGTAGTAGTAGTAGTAGTAGTTGTTGTTGTTGTAGTACTAATACGATAACTACTACTGCTACGATTATTCATCACATGATATACGTATGTCACTTAAAAACCAGCCCTTTGTAATTTTGCTATGTATAGTATTAAAAAGTAATCACACAACTTTTGAAGAATTTTTTTCATGTATTTTTTTAAATGGAAATCATAATTTATGACTTTTTCGTGCAATTTAGAAAATTGAACTCATGGGTTTTCAAAAAGCTCAAATAGCACAAATTTTTTTAAAACCCACTTGTTCAAATTTTTTCAAAATTGCACTTGAACTCATATAATTTCCTATACTAATTACATAGTCATAACAGAAACAACCTTTTGTCTTCCCTACTTGATAGAGTCTTCATGATTTAGGCACATTTCAGAAATATGGATATAGATTTACTATGTAGAACAGTAGTAGATACATTTTGACTAACAATGAAATGTTTGGTTGTTAGAGATATTTCAGAGGTCAAACACTGAATCAGTGTAGCTACCATGACATGGATCACTGTAAGAGATTCCACCAGCCTGGATACACTACGCTCTCATACAGAAACCCAGTAGGTTGATTTTCCATGTGTTGCTGGAGAGGGAGAGGGGAGGAGTTACATTGTTAGCAGGGGGAGAGGGGAGGAGTCAAGTTTTTAGCTTGAAGGGAGGGGTGGAGTCACATCATTAGCAACAGCAAGGGGAGGAGTCACATTGTTAGCAGGGGAGGGGGCGGGACGGATTCAAGATTTTAGGAGGAGGGAGGGGTGGATTCACATTGTTTGCAGGAGGAAGGGGAAGAGTCAGATTGTTAGCAGGGGAGGGGGAGGGAAGGAATCAGTTTGTTAGCAGGGGGAGGGTGAGGAAAGGATTCAAGATTTTAGCAGGAGGGGGTGGAGTCACATTGTTAGCAGGAGGAAGGGGAGGAGTCAGATTGTTAGCAGGGGAGGGAGAGGGAAGGGGTCAGGTTGTTAGCAGGGGGAGGGTGAGGAAAGGATTCAAGATTTTAGCAGGAGGGGGTGAAGTCACATTGTTAGCAGGAGTAAGGGGAGGGAAGGAGTCAGGTTGTTAGCAGGGGGAGGGGGAAGGGAAGGAGTCAAGTTGTTAGCAGGGGGAGGTGGAAGGGGTCACATTGTTAGCAAGGGGAGGGGGGAGAGGGAAGGGAGAAGTCAAATTGTAAGTAGAGTAAAAATGTTCTTTATGTTGGCCCTTTCTTTGTGAACAACTTAATATGAGCTGAGTGTCCCATTCTCAAAACTGACCTATCATATCATAGTTTCTTTATTCAATGGCTGAGAAAATACAGAGCATTTATAACTTAGTTTGCAATTGGTCATCTAGGAATTTCTTTGCAAATCTTGTCTGTCACTGTGTAGAGCAAATATTCGCAGGATGCCTCATTTCAGTTAATAACAGAAATGTAGTGTGACTCCATGAACTCAAATAAAGTGAAACCAATGTTTGTTTTTGAGAGAGAAAAAATTAATGACTCAAGCCGGATTTGAACCGTCAACCTTCAGGTTACTAAACTGCTGCTCTACCAGCTGATTTACTGGGAGGGGCGTGTGGGTTACTAGACTGCCGCTCTACCAGCTGAGCTACTGAGCCAACTGGGAGGGGTGTGTGGGTTACTGGACTGCCGCTCTACCAGCTGAGCTACTGAGCCAACTGGGAGAGGCATGTGGGTTACTAGACTGCCGCTCTACCAGCTTAGCTACTGAGCCAACTGGGAGGGGTGTGTGGGTTACTGGACTGCCGCTCTACCAGCTGAGCTACTGAGCCAACTAGGAGGGGCATGTGGGTTACTAGACTGCCGCTCTGCCAGCTAAGCTACTGAGCCAACTAGGAGGGGCGTGTGGATTACTAGACTGCCACTCTGCCAGCTAAGCTACTGAGCCAGCTAGGAGGGGCGTGTGGGTTACTAGACTGCCACTCTACCAGCTGAGCTACTGAGCCAACTTCAAACTTTAAAAATTTCCGTTCGGCACCAACCATATAGCGACGCCTAGCAGAGACATTAACCTAAGGAAAAATAATTATTTGCCTTACCGCATAAAAGTTTTCAAAACTTGACAGCCTTGAGTTTTCATTCACTCGTCATGAAGATGCCAAAACATTGAGCAATAAATTTTACTCTGAAGAACAACTTGTATAAAACACGGGAGGTAACAACCCTAAGAAAGGATGTTTAAGCAGTATCATTTTCCTTTGGTGAACGTTCCGATTTTTTCACAGGGTTCCCGAATATTTCGAATTTTAGAACACGATTCCCGGAATTGTACCATATATAAATGCATTAAATCAGCATTTGTTTACTTGTTAGAAAATTATTTATTCCCCTCTCTTATCTCAGTACACGCTTTTTTTTATAAGAACCAGTAAATTTTGCTGAGGCTCACTTGTTCTTAATTTTTTGGCGACTTCAGCCCCAATTTGTTCTTATTTCTGTGAGCGGTTTTTAGTGAAGAAAAAACAAAATAAAACAAGGTATTGGGAAACGAAATGCCTTGCGCCACACATGTATTGTACGGCTGAATTTAGAGGCGAACTACCTTGTTGTTTGTTGAACAGTCTTTACAGTGAATCTTTTTATGTTTCATGCTGTATTGCTACGTTTTAGTCAATTTTCTACCACAAAAACTTTCCTAGTTATCAAGCCTCAGCATGAGCTTGTTCTTAAATTGTTCTTAAATTTTGGCAAATTTGAGCCTCGTTGTTCTTATAAAGTTGTTCTTATAAAAAAAGCAGGAGATAAGCGAAATCTCAAAGATATTTATCATTTTATGTAAATTTACTTCGGCGTTTCAAACGGTTTTCAACCGTTTGTGGAATTTAGTAACCGTTATATCACCCAGGCAACGAAAGACGTACGTAAACAGAGTGGATGACTGGAACAATGGGTAAAAAGCATGTGACATTATCTATGTTTGTAAACAAAAAGGCCGAAGTCGATTGAATCAAATTAGTACATGTCTCGGTGAAACTCTTCACTTCACTTCACTAAAACTAACCAAAAAAACAAACTAAAAACATAAAACGCGAGTAACAAGGCAGACTTAAATACAACTTACCTCCTAGATCACAAATCGTTTTGTACTCAGACAAATCAAAGGATGTTAAGATCCATGAGCGCGATTGTCGAAGTGTTCCATGCATGCAACCCATAAACTCAATCATTTTCTCTTCATTTTCGTAAACTTTTTTGAAAAAATCTCCTGGAAGATTTGGCATTACTCGCTTCCATTGGCTACATCCCTCCCGGACAGCCCATTCTAAATGCATGAACATTGGGTAGACAAGAGCTGACGATTTAATCAGGGGAACGATCGAATCGGGACTACTCGCTATAAGAAATTGTTCCGTATCAGCAGAATTCGTGTAAGTCACTTTCTCCGAGTTGTCACAATCTGGTATTTCACAGCTCAGAACACCAAGGCCAACCAACGCATCCAAAAACCTGAAAGTGGCTCCTGTATTTGTCGAAAGGTGTTCAGATACGTCTTTTGCTGTTTTTGGGCAATCAGATTGGTGAAAGTATTCAAATACTCCTAGTTCAATGGCAGAAAAAACTAGTCGCGACGACTGAAATCCGTATATTAGATCCATAATAGATTTGATGACTGTAGCGTTGTCTTTTATTTTCACCACTGGTCTGTCAACCATATTACGTCGGGATCTGGAAGATATGTCATGAATTAAACTCGTAGTCGTAGTAAAAGCATTGCATCATTTCTTCATTTAACCACGTGTATAATAACAAATATATAGCTTATGAACTAATTAGCAAGTCTACTGCAGCAAGTTCCGTTTCAAGTTGGACGGGTTCTACAATTTTTTTGTTTTCATTGTTTCAATGGTATTTCAATAATCCAATTTTCATTCATTCTTCAATAGCGCGTGATTTCTATTTACATGTCACCCACGTTGTCACCGACGGAGACAGTTAGGGCGGTAAAAAGAAGTAGTTTTTCCGGAGCCCTTGATTTCTTTAGTTAGTAGTCTTTCAGTCTCGTTGCTTCTCCTCCTATTTCCTTTTTAAATTCATAAGTACAAATCTTCCAACTTCATTAACTGCTCACTTCCTTTAATAATTGAAATGTTTTTGCGTGTTTCAGACTGCAACGGGATGTAAATATATGAAAAGGAAGTTTGTTTTGTTTGACTGGTCACAAAGGTGTCAGTCGCGGGCTCAACTTTTGAGCGCGGGAAAAAACTACGTCGACTTCCCGCCATAAGAATCGCGCTGCAGTTACTCTTCGATCTTCACATTATTTTATTCAAAGTCTGTTTATTTTTGGTGCGTTTCTATTTCTATCTTTCAAGCTTAGTTTATTTATAGAATTCTGTACCCGTTTTAACTTTGAACCAGCTGGGTGCACAACATGTAATCTTTGTAAATAATAAGAATGATCCAAGCGGCACGCATTCACAGCTGGTATTTTACGCTCCAAAGCACCAGAAGCAGAATGGTCAGATACACTCTACTTTTGCGCTCTTGTTCAAATTCCTTAAAATTATTTCACAGCTAAAAAAGGGGTTGGTTGATATGAATCCTACAATCTCTCAGGACAAGTGTACTAGAAAGCACCGCCGTTTGTGTGATGTTTCTTATCTAAAATACTTAGAATGCATTGCATAGTTTTGTGTAAATCCTGTTGCTTCTTCTAGCAATTGAAGCTTCATTGACCGCTTGTGTCAATTGATGGTTTTAATAAATCACTACTGATACTGGTTCCAGTGTAAGTGTTAATGAAAGAAGCTAAATACTGGAACAGATTTTTGCTTCAGCAGCAGATTGCGTGAGATTTCAATCAGACTTTGTTTTAAGATACATCTAAAATGCATCAGTGCATGAAACAGGCTTTTGATACCATAATTACCTGCCTCTCCAGTTGTAGTTTGCAAATCTTATTTACGTCAGGAATCTTAAGTATGATACACTTGTTCTAAAACCAAATTTAATTGGACATAACTTTAATATTTGCAGCATAAAAACGTTTAAACTTGCGTTGGCGGTTTTAAATAAAACTGCTGGTCCGAAATATTTGTAAATCGTTTTCCCACTTAAGAGCGACAAAATCTAACAGTTGTAACAGAAGATAGTACTTGTTTTTCCACTTGTTACGCAATAAAGATATTGAGATTAGAAAGTTAATATTGCACTGAGTATGGTGCCGTATAAACGCCGAAACCCAACGCACTTGAAGAACGGTGCAAAAATTTGTGAAACATTTGTGAACAACAGCTTTCGATATTGAAAGAAACAAATCAATGCCAGCTCTGGAAGATTATCTCAGGACGCTGTCTTCGGCTCCTTAATATCATAATAAGACTTCAGAATTTAACTTATATCTTAAACTTTAACTTTTTATTGCCTTGAATGAATTGTTATTTCTTTTGAATAATACTAATGGATTTAATTCCCACAACTGAATCAAACCAAATATATTCGCATGCATACACACTTAGAATAAACAAATCTGATTGAGATTTTGCTGACTTTCTCAAAGCAGATCACAATTTAGTTATTTATCGGCCGTTAGCCGAATTCAATGAAAAGAAAACCAAAATATTATTGTTGGTAAGTTGTAAATATATCTATTAGTTCCACTGATCAGTAAAGTTCTTAAATATACACTTGCATAGGTGAGATAAGTCTGTTATTTCGGGTGTGCCTGTGTGTTAACAGTAACACAGTTATTTTTGGAAGCTCTATTGATTATAAACAAAACTGTATCTACTAATGAATTTATCGACATACATTTATTTTTTCTTCCTCTATACTTTGAGAAGCAAATGATTATCGATAAACAAAAACATTTGCGAAAAAGACTATGTGACAATCCTAATTTTACTATTATTAATTTGGTGATCGACAAGCTACAAAGACAACTGGTAGACGAGTCTAGACTCTTATCAAGTGACTTGCGTGAAATATCGGTGAAGAACAAATATTTTTTCGATAGCAGCTGTCATATTCACGACTTATAAAAGATCACTCGGAAAGAAACGTGTTAAAAAAGTTAAGCTCTGATTTAAGGGGTTAAAAGGGAACATTTTCCTGGAAACAGTAGGAAAATCTAAAATCTTCTGTCTTTGTTACGTTCCAGCCAAATTTATTGAGGTTACTGAAATACTTCCTCCCCTTTATACCACCATTTTTTTTTAAATTCTGACTTAATGTCAGATATTTTAACGATACATATGTTTTAAAAGTCGCCGAGTAGCCATGATTCCATGAATCATATTATAGCGCTAGAGTTGTATCACATTCACGGAGTCAGATAGTTACGACTACACTGTCAGTAACGAAACGGACTTTGAACTACAGAGATGTATTCGATATTCATTTCCCTACCTTGAAATGAAGACAATCCTATGGAACTTAAGTTTGATAAAAAAATTCCTAAGTTTAAAACGACTGTAATTTTCGAGCCGAAATGACTTCCGGTAAGTCAAGGGTTGTGTTGACTGAACACACTACAGTAGTATTGAGTTCGTTTTCACTGAATGACTGACTACAAATCCTTTTTACAACTACTTATTTTAATACATACAAACATTACGTCATTATTACTACTGTTTTAGACCAATGGGAAAAATCTGCAAGATTCTAGTTTGTGCCGTTAAACATGTTTGGTTGAGTAACTCGTTACCATAGTGACTTGGTGGTGCGGTGCGTGTCTCCGTCTACAGTACTCACCAAACTTCTAATTTTTACTATCGATTCAATCTAATGACTGTCCTATTTTAGCAAACCTTTTTATGAATATTTCGATAACTTGTTACTTCATTTATAGAATGACAAAAGAGTGTAAGACTGACTAAAACCCAGTAAGTTGCTACTGCATGCGAGCTAGCTGTAACGCATATTACCGTATTAATCAATTGATCTTCCATCTACTTTATAGAACTGCGCCCACTTAAAAATTATGATTTTTTAAATTGAGCTAATAAAACTTTACTTTAAGGTAAAAATAGATTGTTCACAAGAGCTTAGAAAATAACTGGCTCCGTTTTTTTTTATAGTTTATTTTGCCGGTTTAATTGTCAAACTTCCAGATCTTAGGAAACTTTCTTTAGTTCTCAACGCTGATTAACAACGAACGAATTTCAGCGCCACAAAGAGCATTAATTATAGAGGGACATTTAAGTGAACTTGTCTCAACAATAAAGTGCATCCATTAAGATTAAATGCAAAATATAAAATCGAAAGGTGCTACATTTTGCGTCGCGCTAAAAAAGTGTTCTTTTACTGACATAGTTCAATATGCTGCAAGCGAGCGTTGTTCAACCTCTAATATTACGCTCACAGACAGTCAACAGAGAAAGGGGGGACTCAAGAACATTGACCAACTTTTTCTGCTTAGCATTTCAAATTTTAAGCAAGTCACGCTGTTAAACAATAATCATACCCTTTGAGATATCTTAGCACACACTTGCGTGGGTGTGCAAGGATGATTCATTCAGAATACCTTTAGAAGATAAACATAAATTCGTGTTTGGTAGAGGTCCAACTGCCTCATCGAGATGTCAAAACGGGCAACCGGTTGAATATGATGACAGTTTAAAGTCGAAAACTGAAGTGAAGTTGTGTATAGAGAAGAAAATTTTCCGTTTGTTAATTTTATACTAAACAAAATTATTTTTCTTGTCATCTTTCTTTTATGAATTATATATATATTTATTTTGAAACGTCCATTTAATTGGACAATTTTTATTACAAAGGGCTTCTCAAAGCGGGAAAATTACGTGGGAGGTGCGTGGGAAAGTGCGCTGGTGACGATGTACGCTATTAAACAATTTATGCCTTTGAAGCAGGGAAAATACTTGTAATTACTTCAAATAACAATTTTCCCAACCCAAAGGCAAAATGTTTTGATAACAGTTAAATTGTCTTTCCATACATTAATGGTAATGACGATCAAAAGAGTCGATTCATCTTAAATGCGATTTTGTAGCAAAAATATCAAAGTAAAATATCAAATCAAACTATAAAATAAAGTGGATTATATAGTAGAAATCTAATCACTATCTATCGCAAATGCTGTAATCTGATTGGCCGCCGTAATGGCTATCTATCAGGTGATAGATCATACCTGTGAGATCCAAAGGCCGTCTAACTGTTTCCGATTTTCAATCATTTTTGGAGAGGAATTGAAGTTTCTTATTGACAAAACAATGCAAGATGAGACAAAGGCAGCAACAAAATAAGGTGTAAAAATTTTTGAAGGTAAGAAAAAATCAATGTGAAGCATAGATAAATGTTCGGCAGACTAACGAGAATGTATGTATGCGAAAACTGTTGATCATCAACATTCATTGCTTGAAGAAATTAAAACTTTGTTTATCAAAAATTATTTCAGTTTAGTTTGTTTATTCTCCAGAGATTTCTACTAAAACAATTAAAGCAGTACTCGCTCTTAATTTCTATCAGCAATTGATAGAAATTGCGAGCTCGTAATCTAATTGTTTTAAAAATATATCGATTTTACCGTTTTCAGTCCCTAGTCAAGTAGATAGCTGCCCAGTCGAGTATCTGCTGCAAATCTTAGGAGTTTGAAAACATTTCGTGTCCCGCCATTTATACGACCACAGCCATAGAATACCCCGAGTATATCATACCTCGGGGGG
>JAOCNB020164379.1:0-10049 GCA_026546465.2 Palythoa caribaeorum | reverse complement strand
TTTCAACGAATATGTTTATCACTGCTGTTTGTATTATATTTTTGATCAAACTTCGATGGCCAAATAACAAGAGTCTAAATACATTGATTATTTAAGTTACCTTTAAAAACCTAAATTGTCAGCAAAAAGCTGAAGAGGGTACCTTTAAAATTTTGCGATTCATTTCCGGCTGACCTTTTTGCAAAAATTGTGAAAATAAGTTCAAATAAGCAAACAAACTTTACTAATAATTTGGTTATCACACGATCGTGTAGCGCTACAATTCTTTTCAAATTCTAATCAAATGCAACTAACAATTTATGGATCAGAGAACAACAGCTTGTAAAGACGACTTCGCTGGTAGGTAAAGACTTATCATAAATAGTTCTGCCCACGAGCTGTATTATTTTCCTTTTTTACCATTTTTTGGAGTGAGCCCCTCACGGTCTCACCGCCCTCGTGAAATATCACCCGATACGACCAACGCGGGGAGTAAAAAGCTAAGCACTACGTGTCCTACGTTACTTGATTGATATAATAAAGTTCAATAAGAAAATTTCGTACCATGAACGATCGTCCAGATATTATTTTTGACGGGGCCCCGAAGGCTCTAGTGAGCGCCACAATCTGACTGAGAACAAGCAGTGAAACAAGAAAACGTCTCAGGTTTTGCGACATCTTTATCTTTGGGTTTTCTGTGCCTCCGTGAAGTGTCACAAACTTGTCTAGGTGTTGAGCTCTCTTCACCCGAGGTGTACCAGAAAAGTCTAGTTCTTATCCACCACAAGATGCATACATTTTATACCCATCGTGTAATTCAAGTAATGGGAGGAATTATATAAACAAAAACAAAAGGGTCATTTTCTTTTCCGGGGCGGTCTCGATATGGCGGGCCTTTTTTCCAATTTAGCCGCCGACTTTTAGTACAATACAATTTAAATAGAAAACAATTTCTAAAACGGAACAAAGAGTTCCGCTAACGGTCAACTATGACAAAAACTGTTACTGTGTTTAAAATAAAAACTTTTTCCCAAATGAAGTTAAATGGTATAGTTTAAAATTAATTGTTGAGCACAATGAGAGATTATATCGTCAAGAGCAACTCCGAAATGGACTAAATTAAACTAAATTATTCCCTGTCAACATATGGCATCTACTAGCTAGGAGCTTTATTTTTATAGGAAGTCAAAAATGCTATTTTCGTTTTATCTTTAAAATGAACACAAAAGGTAAGTAAAGTTTAACGAGACCAACAGATTCTCAGAAGTGCAGTATTTCCGGGTAGATATTTTATTATCTGAGCGGTGTATTCGTTGGAAGCATTAAACAACATAAAAATACAATTAACTTGCAAATTATGATCAAATTATATATACAAATTTGTCAAAAATTCATCCACCTGGTACAATTCTTTGTCTACTCTGGACTATTATCTAGGACTATAATGCTCGTTCTAAAATGATTGACACAGGAACAAAATTTTCCGGTTGAAGGCTGACTCGAAACAAATACCTTGAAAGAAATAAATTATAACAGGAAAATTGACGCCAACCTATATACATCGGTTATTTCAGTTACCTTTTAAAGTCTAAACTATACAGAAAGCCGAAGCAGGTGTCAAAAGCAATAATTAAGAGTTTCAAAACAGCAGAATGTAAGGAAATGCATCTAACTCTAGAGTTTATCATTATAACAAAATTAGCTGAAAAATTGAGAGTCGAATTTCGAGAGTTAATTTTTGCGAAAAAATGGCAAAGTTTAATTTACTAAAATTCACTACACAGTTTTTTTTCAATAAGAACCTCTCGTTGCTCATAATTTTTGGGCAACTTAATCTTTACCGGCTTTTGTTACTTTGTTCTTAGTTCTGCGGTGAGCTCTTTTTATTGAAGAGAAACTAGAATGGAAACAAGGAAGTGGAAAACAGAACGGCTTGCATTGCACATAATCATATGTAATTTAGACACGAACCACATTCCGTGTTTGTTGAACTTTCTTCAATTTGTGCTCAGGTTGCAGTAAATCGTTTGATGTTTTATGCCCTATTGCTACGTAATGAGTTCTGGTTAATTTTCTATCGGAAAACTTTCCTGAGCTTTTTCGTAAACTGTTTTTAAATTTTGGCCAATTCGAGCCTCCTTGTTTTTACAAAGTTGCTTTTATCAGTAAAAATTTTTTTTTACAAGCTGTTATCAGAGAGCCCGAGTATGAACTAAATACTCAATAAAGGTTTTAAATTGCACTTTTATTGCTTCAGGAAATACCAGGTTCAAACCGCTTCAAAGTTGTTTAAATAGCGGTTATGCGATGCTTTCGAGTGTGATACCGCGGAATATCCCACACGTCATTCGTATAGTGTTCGCGTGTTTAGTCGACAGTTGGTAGCAACACGTCCGTAACTAGGTTTTAATTCGGCTGCAGATAGTTACAGTTTTATATCAGAGTGAATACAAAGATCACTGCTAGCTCAGAGAGTTTAAGCATTTTTAAATGATATTCAGTGTGTTATATATTGTGGTATTTCTAAATTTTTCCGTGACGTTTTCGTGAATTTATGAAAACGAGTTTTTTTAAAAATAAGACAATTGATTTACTAACAATTCAGTTATCACCTTGCTCCGTGCTTCTTCTCAGTTTAAACCGTTAAAGTGTAGGTAGATGACAGAAGATTTTTTAAAAATTAATTACCTTCAATGAACTGCATAAAAAGAATACCGTTTTATGAATGAAGGAAAAAAAGATTTTAGTATTCTTTTTTGCTGCCAAACGATCGCTAAATTTAACTGTTAAAAATGTCCTACGTTACTTGATTGAAATTCGGGTCGTTTGAACTCAGCGTCGCTTGTTTTAGTCTTTTTGACACTTTCCGGCTTTGACCGTTTGACGCTCCTTCCTAAATTGTTTGCCCTAGGCTTCAAAATTTCAACTCGCTTGCCGCCATTGTTGTTTATGAAACAATCTGGATACACAATTTTTGTGACAATTTTAAAGTCAAAACCTTACTTTTTTTGCGTGAAGAAAAGGGGTTTCAAGACGTTTTCTGGATCTATAATTTTTAGAATCTTTTTTATAGATATATAAATGAAACATATATATCAGAAAAATTTCTCTCTAATAAAGATGGTTAATCAAGTGGAAGTATTTAGCAATTAAAAAGCAATACCTTGCAACCGACGCTATTTTCAAACGTGAAGTCTAACGAGGGTGTCAAGTTACAAGGTGCTTTTTAAGTGATTAAAAAATTATTACATTTCCAACTTTTTATAACTTATGATCAAACTTCATTCAATCATTGTTCCTAAGTTTTACTTGAAATTTAATTTCAAACATTTTCCTTTTTCTTGTGCATGTGCTTATTCCTATTTCGCTTGTTTCACCAGTGTGAACATCTGTGAAACGACCATAAACAACAGTTGTAGCAACCGCTTCTTCTTGTCCGCTATTTTTGTTGTCGTCCAAAGTTCACTTTGCGCATGCGTATGTTCTGTCTCCTTGTGTTTATCTCGTACGTGTGAATAATCATTCGTTATGCTTGTTCTTATGCTTATTTTTATTTCACAAGTGTCAACCAGACTTAATTTGTTTGTAATAAAGGGTTTAAAAACTGTTTGGTAAATACCATGGCCAGTTGTCGCTAAATCAAGCTCAAAGTCAACGTTTAAAAGAACCATTTATAAAAACAACATGCTTTTTGTTAGAACATCATTTTTAAGAACAAAACTCAAAGTGGTGTAAACGTTTTAAAAGAACACCCCAAAATCCTTGGATTCCAATTTTTCTGACTCGAGTTTGTTTTACTTTTTGGAGTAGTTTGCATGCAGTCGTCATGTCGGTAGCTGGCCCACAAACCCTTTCAACTTCGTTTTCAGCAAACTTTCCTGTATCAGGGACAGCAAAATTCATACAATTTATTAGCAAAGCAAAACACATGTGTTTTAAAAAGACTCTCAAAATCATTTCTCAAAAACTTTGAATGGAAAACTCTACAAAACAGAAGATTTGATTTCAAAAAGAGGTTAATGATCAAAGTTGTGAAGGGAGAGGCCCTCAATATTTAATAGACTTCTTCACATGGTACCCCGGTACATGGTACCCCGGTACATGGTACCCCGGTACAGTCGAACCTCGATTATCCGGACTCGTTGGGACTAGGCTAAATAGTCCGGATAATCGAGAGTCCGGATAATCGAACGTATGAATATTAATGAGACGCCATTTTTTAACTGAATAACATTTTTAAATAATTAAAATTATGCAAGAATCGAAAAAACATTCACAACTCAAATCATATAAACAGTTAACAATTGTCCAAACATACATTTTCTTCTTCGAGTATTTACAAGCTCTTAAAGTTTCATGTCAGCCTAAAATGCGGAAGTAAATCATGAGTTATGGCGTAAGTTACGGTGTGTGTTAGCACGAATTTTCTACTGATTTGTTCATTCTCAACTGCACTTTTTTACTTAGTAGGAGGAACATAGTTTCGCTACGAATCTTGAATGTGACAAATTAATATTCATGAAAAAACTGTGACCAGAAAGCAAGTCCGGATAATCGAGAAATCCGGATAATCGGGGTCCGGATAATACAGGTTCGACTGTAGATGGTACCACGGTACATGATCGGCATTGCTTTGTATGTTTATTACATACACAACCAATGTCCCACATGCGTTCCATCTCGCCCTTGTAGCTCTTTGCTTTGCGTTATGAACCAAGCCATTTTTAGAAGGATTTGTATGGGGTCATCAGAGCATAACTGCAGCAATTTCTCATCACTGATTGATGGCAAAATGCTAAAATTCGGAATGGAGGCATGTCTCATCTTCTTCTTTCTGAATATTACAACCAAATCAGTAATTTCACAAATCAAATTTTTGTGACGTCATCACTTTAGTACTCTATTGAAATTCTGTTATATTTAAAGAAACGAAAGAGACAAATTATTGGATTGCTTATGGACTAGATAATGGTGTCAGCAATACGTCATACCATAATCATATTAAAACTTTAACTATCACAAAGTCTCTCTCTGCCTTTTTCATCGACATAGCTCGAGTTGTAGTTCTCACGTTGATTTCAGCAACAGAAATATCATGAAATGCTATAAATGCTTAACAAAATCAAATGTTGTGACGTCATGATAACGTCACGTGTTTTGATTACAAATTGACACCACTATCGTTTAGGGCTTACAACTTAAGATTTATCAGTTGACCCAAGTTTCAAATGTTTTGGATGAATAACAAGAATGTTACGGTGGGGATGGGGGGAAGGGGTTGTCAATTATCCCCTTCAGGCTGCGAGACCTCCAAAATCCCCCAGGCTAGATAGGGTTAAAACATTCAGGGATATCATGTAAAACAGTTTCTATAACTGATAGATATGTAATTTTTTACCGTGTTTTAAAATTAAATAAAGTTTACCTACCTACCTACCTATCTACCTAACTACCTACCTACCTACCAAGTATATGTTTCTTAATATTGAACAACCGGTGACTGCAGCAGTGAATTTTGAATTAGAGAGGTCGACTCGCTTGAACATGGAACAGGAAATCAACGTTCATTTGAAAATATTAAAAACATAAGCAAGCAGGAGCGCAATGTTTTCCGTTAAAGGTTCTCCACGTTTAAATTGACAATGACCTGTAAATGGCAATGTTTTTTTAACTCCCCTAGTTCCTTTCAGATATCAAACTTTCTTGAAATAGCTGAAAACATGTAAAGTTCTGAGAGCAACGATGTATAAGTGCTAAATCTAAAAATATAAATGTAGTTGCCACAGTATTACAAATTTCAAGTGCATACGAGGGATCAGACAAACAGATACATGAAACTAAAAACAAATATTATACATCATTGCTTCAATTTGTTACGTTTATTGTAATTCTTAAATACCTTTCAATATAGTCTTACAAGACACATTGTCATTTCCTCATTACTGTGTAATTTAGTCGTTTTCCTTGAATAAGTGACAGCTTTAAATTATATTTCTAAGTTTTGTTGCTTTCATATAAACTATACAAGATCCAAAACTAATGTAAGCCATAGAAAGTGCAAAGTTATCGGTTTATCATAAAATGCAAGACATAGATATCGCGGTTTCAAGTTCATTGTTTTGTTTAACAGTTTCGTGATGAAAAGTTACAAATGACGCGAAGAACGTTCACCAGCTCCGTGGACTGTAAAGAAAAAGGAAAAGTGTTAGCATCAAACAAAACAGACACAACCACATTCACCGCCACAGCAAAAGACACAACCACAGTCACAGCTACAGTTATAGCAAGAGTAACAGACACAACTACATTCATAGCCACAGTCACAGCCACAGCAAAAGACACAACCACAGTCACAGCCACAGTCACAGCCACAGCAATAGACAAAACCACAGTCACAACAACAGTCACAGCTACAGTCATAGCCAGAGCAACAGACACAACCACAGTCATGCCACAGTCATAGCCACAGTCATAGCCAGAGCAACAGACACAACCACAGACACAGCCACAGTCATAGCCACAGTCATAGCCAGAGCAACAGACACAACCACAGACACATGCAGCCACAGGCACAACAACAGTCACAGTTACAGTCATAGCCAGAGCAACAGACACAACCACAGTCACAGCCACAGGCACAACAACAGTCACAGCTACAGTCATAGCCAGAGCAACAGACACAACCACAGTCACAGCCACAGTCATAGCCACAGTCATAGCCAGAGCAACAGACAAAACCACAGACACAACCACAGGCACAACCACAGTCACAGCTACAGTCACAGCCACAGCCACAGCAACAGACAAAACCACAGTCATAGCCACAGTCATAGTCAGAGCAACAGACACAACCACAGACACAACCACAGGCACAACCACAGTCACAGCTACAGTCACATTTACAGCCACAGCAACAGACAAAACCACAGTCATAGCCACAGTCATAGCCAGAGCAACAGACACAACCACAGGCACAACCACAGTCACAACCTTAGACACAACCGCAGTCACAGCCACAGTCATAGCTACAGCAAAGGAAACAACCATTGTCACAGCCACAGTCACGCCACAGTCACTGCCACAGCAACAGACAAAACCACAGGCACAACCACAGTCACAGCCACAATCATAGCCGGAGCAACAGACACAACCACATTCACAGTCAAAGTCACAGCCACAGCAAAAGACAAAACCACAGGCACAATCACAGTCACAGCCACAGACATAGCCGGAGCAACAGACACAAACACATTCACAGTCACAGTCACAACCCGGCCACAGCAAAAGACAAAACCACAGGCACAACCACAGTCACAGCAACAGTCACAGCCATAGCAACAGACACAACTACATTCACAGTCACAGTCACAGCCACAGTCATAGCAAGAGCAACAGACACAACCACATTCACAACCACAGTCACAGCCACAGTCACAGCCACAGTCATAGCCAGAGCAACAGACACAACCACAATCACAACCACAGTGACAGCTATAGTCACAGTCACAGTTACAGTCACAGCCACAGTTTCAGCCATAGCCACAGTTACATATACAGCCACAGTCACAACCATACTTATACTCATAGAAAGACTTTTTTTTTCTAAGCGAATAGAAACAAATTAAAGTGTATTTACGTGAAATTCATTTTTCTAGAGCCTATCTTTGAAACACTATTTTCTCTGAAGCATTAGCTTTATATACCTTTGAATCCCTTTTGTGCCGAAACGCATCATTTTCGGGCAACCAGCGCAAACCAATTTTCTGTTTGCACTGCTTCTCTGCCAACTGACAAACAGCTCGTAGTTTCTCGCCCTGAAGCAAACAGAAACAAAACTGTTCAGGAAATATGCTCGCGCTAAATTTATCACTCTCAAAACAAAAACAATAAATAAAAAATGACTAGGGATGTGGATTACAGATATGTAAAACAGGGGCCGCGGAACTCGGGGTTAGGATGAACTAAAGCCTCCACTTTTTTCACCAATTTTGTAATTTTCTATATGCTTGCGTTTTGTTCTACTCTTGATCCAGAAACTGAAAGCTATTTGAAGCTGTTTTAACAAACAGAAGGCATTTCTAGCCATTTTAGAGGCCCTGAACTTAAACATTTTTCTCAGGGAAGCATGCCGCATGCTTCGCGCTCGGAATTTGGTTCCCCCACTTCCAAACAGCTCCTACGGCCTCTGTTTAGAAACAATATTTATAAAATAGTTTAGATAGTACATGCGTTTTGATTGGTCGACAAGTGTGCTTTCATAGCGCTATGAAGCACCAAAATGACGTATTGTTGTCACCAATTAAGTTAAGAGAGTTTGCAGTAATAAACCTATGCGCGCTTCGTTAATATCGTGTTTCTCTTTCTTTAGTCGGAAAATAATAAGAATTCTCGGTTTTCACCAGGCTATGAAGGTTATATGAAGCCACTTTGAAACAACTTCCGCGGCCTCTGTTTAAAACCAATGTGTCACACATCATATGAAGTTATTAAGTTTTCTTCTGCTAAAACCCGACTTAAGCAAAATCGGTTCAATTTTTTTATTCTTCCTATTGCTTATTCTTTTGTCTTGAAGAAGAGAAATGATAGGACATATTCATTCTAACTTTTGAATCAGTTGACTGATCGAAACGCTACAAAGTGGTCGTTCATTTTGCTTGTCGTGAAGAGTGGAAATGATTGGTGTTATTCATTCTAACGTCTGAAGCATCTGACGAAATCACAACTAAGTTACCATTCATTTTGCTTGCCTTTAAGAGTAGAAATTATTGTTGTTTATATTCTAACTTTTGAACTAGTTGATGAAATCCTATAAATTGAAATTCATTTTGTTTGTCCATTCAATGTCAATTTGTTTTTCGGTACAAACGCTGTGGCTTCTCGCTAGCGTTTCATCGGGTTTTTGGTACCAGGGCCAAAACCGGTTATCCCGTGCATGAGGCAAAACAGCTAAGAACTACCTTATTTGATTTCTATAGCAAACTGTTCGATAACAATGTTTTACACTGACCATGGTGGAACTATCTCCCATACATTTCTTACATGGAGCCCCATATGCTCTAGTGAGTACCATAACGTCACAGAAAATGAGCAGTAAAACAAAAAAATGTATTCGGCTTTGGGACATCTCAACCTCTGGGTTTTCTGTGTCTCCGCGTTGTGTTACAAACTTGTCTAGGTGTTGAGCTCTCTTTACCCCAGCTGTGCCATATAGGTCCACAAGATGCACCTATTTTATAGCCATCGTGTAACTCAGGAAATGAAAGGAGTTAAATAAACAAATGTCAAAAGTGACATTTACGTTTTCGGGGCGGTCTCGACATAGCGGACCTTTTTCCAGCTCATGCACCACCTTTAAGCACAATATTATTTTTAAAAAAAATTCTAAAATGGAAGAAAGAGTTCCACTAACTGTTAATTTGAAAAAAATTGTTACTGTGTTTAGAAAAAGCAACTTTAATTTATACGATAAAAGTTAAAATGAAGATTAAAAGTAACTGTTGCAAACAAAAATGAGAGTGTATATCGTCATGAGGAAATCCAATAATTTTTAAAACGGAATTGAATTAATTGAATAAATTAACTATTCCATGTCAACATATGATATTTATTAGCTAGGAGATTTATTTTCATAGGAACTTAAAAATGATATTTATCGTCTTGCCTTTAAAATGAACACAAAACGTAAGGGAGGTTTAACGAGACCAACAGTTTCTCAGAAATGCAACATTCCAGGTAGATTTTTCATTAACTGAGCGCTGTAAAATTAAAATATAATTAATTGAAAATTATTGGCTTTAACCAAACAAAGTTGTCAGAAGTCCATGTACCTGGTACGGAAATGTGTTCTTTAAACTCTAAACTATTAATTAGTAATTTAATGTTCGTTCTAAAATAATTGACACAGGAACACAATTTTCCGTTTAAAAAGTGACTCGAAACAAATACCTTGAAATAACATAATATGCATGGCAAATTAACGCCAACCTAAATACATTGATCAAAAATATAATACAAACAGCAGTGATAAACATATTCGTTGAAAAATTCATTTATAAACTTGACGTTTCGTA
>JAOCNB020164378.1:0-17658 GCA_026546465.2 Palythoa caribaeorum | reverse complement strand
TCACTTTGTGAAACTGGTCTCGCCCGTTGTTGCACACAAGTTTCAGCTAAAAGTTTCAACGTGTAACACCGGCTTTACATACTTTGAATCCATATACTGTTCACAAAAAGTCTTCATGTTAGAAAGTTTCTTTGTCCTTCGCTGGTTAGTGTTCACACACTTTAACTAAAGTTCAGAAAAAAGATTTTATTATAAAACCGCTCAATTATTTCGGTCATCGTTCAATTCACCTGTTTGCCCTTAAATCTTGAGAAGGATCAAGCAGGCTCAAAGGTTCTACATATATTGTATTTGATCAAATTAGTTTGTTTAAGTTTGGATAGCTGCTAGTTTGATACACAACACCTTCACGCTACAATACTAATTTCTTTATTAGTACAGGCTACAACATAATATCGATTTCACAACATTTTGGGAAATTTTAGTGCGAGCCATGGAGGTTTACTATTGTATAGAGGTTTCTTATAAAGAGTGAGTTTGAGAAAATTTAATTTTGCCATGAATATTCAGTTGCTTCAGTATTAGACATTTGAGAATTGTCCAACTTTCAATGTTCACTCGATAGGAAAATGAAGGCTTTATGAGACTTAACAGAATTAAACCCAACAAAGGAAGCTTAATATTTTTAGAGTACATGTAGCAATATTCATAATTGGCATTTAAAAGTTTTTTTTAAAAAAACATTCTTTCAAATTGAACTGATAAATTTGTTGGAACGAGCTTATGTACAGGCTAGTTTATTTGCACAAAACGGACGAATTTTGTTCCTATTAGATTCTGCCACTGACAAAAAACTAATATAAGGAAATACTTGATTCGCAAAAAAAATTGATTTATGTATAAAATGACTAACTAATTTTTATAATACAAACTATTTCCGCCCGCAGCTAACAAAATTGAATTAGGCTTTTACTGGTGAAATTAAAAATTTATATCAGACAATTTTAGACGTTTAACTAACCATATATAAATATATGTTTCACAAACGAGGTATATATTTTCAAATATATATTTTAAACCTTCAATCTGAGTAGATAGTATTTGAAGAAAACATTGTTGTAGATAGAAAAAATTTGGAAGTTCAATGATTTAAAAGTTTCTGTTTCACTTGTAAACGAAATGTATTTTCAGTTTTATGTTATATATATATTTAGTCCCGATTCTTCGAAAAAGATTGATAACTAAAACAGTCAGACCGTTTAGTATTTAAAAACTATAAAAAATTATACAGATAACTACGCTCCACATTTAATTTTTTTTGTCGGGCTTGCAATCGATATCGCCAATACCAAAACTATTTGAGTTTTTCTCCTCAACTACATGCATAAAAGCAGCAATGATGTTATATAAGTCACTATAAGAATTTCCCAGTTTTATGGATAGAACGTGATCATTAAAAATGCCTACTTGGTATGTAATTTAGAACATAAATTGTTATTTGCATGAAAATCCTATATATATTGTGGTATACCGTTAGTTTATATTCCCACAGGCAAATTGTGGTAATTTTTACAATATAAGTCGATTGAAAACAGTTAAAATATGAAAGTAAACTTGGAGTTTGAACCCGAGAGTTATTGTGAATTCTTTATAGTTTCTAACGTCACTAATGCGTCACTTGTAAAACAAATTCCAAGTTTCCTCTCTATTGTATCATTCCACATGAATCAACAGAGCACCAGAGTAAAATGCCCTGAAATATGATCTGAGATAATTAAAAAATCTTTGTTAACTTTTCGCAAGATTAATAGCTAATTAAGAAGTGACTGAAGAAACCGCCAAACAACTTTACCAAGCTTTAAGTATTTGATAAATATAATTTTATTTCTTGTGAGAAGATTAAGAAATAAAAAGGCAGAGATAATTCTACCGTTTTGGATGAAGCAGCATACGGAAAATTCAGGAAATAAACTTTTTCAGTCGACCACCGTTTAATTTTAGACTTGCAGACGGAGACAGAGCTGCATTAAGCAAACAGTCCCTCTACTGGCACGTAAAGAGTTACAGCAAACAAGAATATGTAAATATTTCGGTGTCTTTTCAAAAGACACGCCAACATTTCTGCAACGGGCCAGAAAAAGTGTTTTCCTTAAAATCTAAATAACCAATCCTTTGATTTGAGTCTGTAATTTTTACTTAAATTTAAACCGTTTAATGTCTCTTTTGCCAATTCCAAAAAATAATGTAAACGCTAATAAATTTACAAAAAAATGTTAATAAACAAAATGGTGGAAGGCGACAACGCTTGAAGCATCATTCCAATTAATAAACAGCAGTTATCGATAACACAGAGCGGTAGAATGACTCTCTGTTTGCTTTCTCGTCCCTATAATAAATTAATAAATACATGATTTTAATAAAGTTTTGGCTTTTCAAACAGTTTTTGCTTTTGTGCATTATATAAACACATTGAAGTGTAATAATATGTATAGTGATTATATTCGAAATAAGTGTAGTTTAAAAATAACGAAACGAAGAAAGTTTGGTCATTTGTATTGGTTAGGAAGAAACTCTCTTCTAAGATGGGTTTGTCCGTTCAGTTTGAATAAAATTCGGTTGATTTTGTAAGAACGTACAATTTACAAATGTGACAGCACTCGATATACTTTGTAACATATCCTACAAATCAAAACGGTGACTAGCTAATTACATTTCGATGTGCTTCTATCATTGGGAATTAGTGAAACAATGGCATATTTGATTGGACTTGATCAACAAACGCATGTCAAGCTGCAATGCTTGTTTACATCGAACAAGCTCGTGTTATTTACAAAATAATAAAAGAACGAGATACAAGTTTTAACGGTGAAATATATAACTCTTATACAGGAGTTAGAAAGGGATAAGAAAAAGCGAAAAATCTTGTTTTTGTTTTGGTACATGTTATGTTGTTCTAAAGTTAATTTTGGGTTTTGCGTGGTAGACAAACTTTGTAAAGTTCTTTGTAGAGCTCCTTTGATTTTGAGTGGCTATGCATATATATGAATATATAGCTTTTCCCAGAGTGTAATTAGTTAACGCGAACAATGATGAATACATGACGTCGGCTTTCCAAACCACAATTGACGATTCGACGAGTACTTTTCAAACTAAACAATTGAAAGCGTTAAAATGTAATTAATATAGATATGAGTTTATTTATACTGGTCCTTGAATGTGATTGGCTGCCACTCAAGTGAATCGAAGAGTACAGTTCGTAAGCAGAGCAATAGACGCATGCAACCAGTGGGGAACAGAGAGTCGATGCTATCAGACCCGGCCAGTTCCTCGTTACAATTCGTTCAAGTCTTAACACCACTTTGTTGATCGAGGCTTAACGAACTTTACACTTTCGTTTTGACCAAAACAAGCAAAGCAAAACCTACGGCTTTACTTAAAGGTGATTTAAAGTGCTTGAGAAGAAAACTTTATATTTGCAGATATGGCTGAATCCCCGGTTCATTCTCCTCAACACCCGCCACCCAGCGATCTAAACAACAATATGGAGGTCAAATCGGAGAGGTCTGCTGATTCGCCTGAAGGTAATTCTCTTTACATCGCAACTTTTCTTCAAAGTTTCGAAATAAGATTATCGTCTAGGCTGCTCGATAACTAACTTCTAATTAGGCAAGGATTTCTCAAGGATTAAGTGTTAATCTTAACTGAAACAACAATATGTTTTCTAACTCTTTACCTTTAGACGTGCTAAAACGTAACGTTCAGCTCTCCTGTACATTCCAGCTGAGCTTGAGTCCCTAGAGGCTATCGTCCGACCTTTTGCGCTTATCATTGGGACTCGATTACATCCTAATCTTTGCTTGTACTTGTTTGTATTGCCATCAACAGGGAGTCCGAACTCCGAAACGGAAGATGCTAAACAAAAAAGAAAGCAGCGACGACAGAGAACTCACTTCACTTCCTATCAGCTTCAAGAACTCGAAGCGATGTTCTCGCGAAATCGTTACCCCGATATGGCAATGAGGGAAGAAATCGCTATGTGGACAAACCTTACAGAAGCCCGAGTTAGGGTGAGTTGATTTACTGTAATGGGCTTCTACGGCGTTTTGCTTTGAATAATTGAAATGTAATGAGCAGTAAAAAAGTAAGTAAACCGTACGAATGGACCGGCCTGTAATTTGTTTTCATACAATGTTGTGCCTTTATTGTAGCATAATAACTTTCCTTTTATGCTATTAACATATAAAGTTCCCTTCCATTTACTGTACAGCTGAAAAAAAACCTGTCATAGTTTGTCTGAAGTCTTGACAGCTCTTATCGTAGATTCTTAAATTATTAAGTGAACGACTTGCAGAACTTTGGAGACACCTTAAAAACAACTGCCGTAAACATTCAGGTGAATTAGCCTTCTAAGAAATTTGTGCAATGTCTAATAGCTTTCACTTCTTCAATAAATGGGCAAATATTAAATTCAAATCAGGTTTCGTTCAGATTTCATCCAAGTGTTTGCTCTTTTCAATGCTTTCGCGAAGCTGTACTTCCGTGCAATTATCTTGTTTACAACAGGACTCGATAAATCGATCCTTAACACCTGTCGCGAATTGTAATGGTAAAAGTAACACTAAAACAAACCTATATAACATTAGAAAAGACAAAATCAAGACCCTTAACTGAACAGAAATCCCTGTTTGGAATCAAGTGTGAGTTCTTAAGCTCCATTGTTATTCGATTTCTTTACGAATCGTTTCGTCGGTATTATACATCGCCATCTTAACACCTTCGTAAACTCCATAAATCCGACTAACTGATGATATTAAATTGGAATACAACTGATGAAAAAAGTTTAGAAATCGCCTATACGTGAAATTTACCTCAAGAAATTATAAGAATCGCAAACCCGCTAAAGTAAAGCTTTAAGATTACCATCACTCTTAGTTTGCATTGTCGAACGGACGTGTAGTGTAGATAATGATTGGAGATAACTTTCGTTCAATTTCTTAAAGTAATACATATATCTTCTCTCATACACACATATATTTTATTTTAATGAAAAGTTAGAAGTATCTACGGAAAAGTTCACTGAGGTTTTTGTAACTTTCTGGTGCTTTTCGAAAACGTACTAAGAAACATGAGGTTGTTAAACAGCCGAGATTTATCGGCCGAACAAAATTCTACAACGCAAACGTACAGTATTTATACAACATTTCAACAGTGTTTCAAGCTAGAAGGAGTGCTTGTTAAACAACCTTAGTAAATACGAACCAATTGTTAAACTAGCTTTAGTAAATCGCTTTTTATTTCTTCGTAGATTGTTAGTAATCCCGAGGTGACAATTTGTAAGCTTTCTCTCCTAATTCTTTATCACCGCCTAGGTGTGGTTCAAGAACAGAAGAGCAAAATGGCGGAAAAAGGAGAAAAACAGCCCATGCACAGCAGGACTTGGACAAGAGAAAGGAAACCCAATGATTTCAAGTGTTAACGGGTTCTTCGAAGCCAACAGTGCCCTTCGCTATGATCCGGGAGAAAGCCCAACGGCTGTCTACTCAAATTATGGCAGCAATTACTGGAGCAAAGGTGGTTCTACCTTGACCTACAACTCCGCTGGAAATCTGGGTTATAATTCATACGCTCAAATACCGCCTCCATGTCCTGTACCGCCACCCATTACTGCTTCACTAAGTCCTCATGCTCAAAGTGTTTGTTTTTCGACACCAGCAACTGAAAGTTCTGGCTTCCCGAGTGCTGGCAGTGTTCCCAGTCTTCCTACATATCCTTATCCCCAGAGTTACACCTATCAAGAACAGAATAGCGGTTTGGCAACCATGTACTTGAAGGGACCTGTAAAATCCGCACCAATTAATCATCACTCTAACTTCTCGCAAGCAAATCCATATAGCAGTTATCCCTACGGGGTGACTGAAATCCCAATTTAGGACTAAAAACAAACGATAAACAGTTTCTTTTATTACATTGTGACAATTTAGCTTTTAAATGCCTTATAGAGTTCGCGAAAAACCTGTAAGGTTTGAATACGCAAAAAAATGGCGCCAGTGTCTTTTCCACAGATTTGAGGTTTAGAACCTTCCGTGATTGACAAGCAAAACGCGAAGAGAATCGTTGATTATGAGAAACTGAATTCATCGACAGACATTGTCTGTCCTTTTGTTTTACAAGAAGAATGTAAAGTTATAGATTAAATTTTAGAGTGCATTTTAATACTTCTTAGACACCTACAGCACTAAATAGTACTTGAAAAGTAGATAGTATTTGTTCTTTTAGAAGCATATCTGCTTCATAAGTTGTGTTTTTGTGGTACAACATGAAAGATGTTTTGCTCAAAATAAAACAGTTGAGAGATTCTAAATGTTCTGAACAATGAGGTTTGTCTCGTTCTTATTCAAATTGTACATATTGTAGTCGAATGAATTTTCGAATTGTCGGAGCTACAAACTCTAAGATGTTCCATATTTGTAGCGAATAACTCGAATAAATCTTCCTTCTTATTTAGCTAAGAGTCTATACATTTGATATAAGTGTGTGCTAATAACGGTTTTGTTTCTTTGCCGTGTATTCCTGGTATCTTAATCCTGACGAACATTAAGACGGTTATTAATTAAATATCATTTTATTCTTCAGCCGAGCAATAGAGTGTTGAGAGGGTTAGAAAATAACTGCGTTCACACAAATAAACTATGATCTTAAGACGAACCACAACACCAAGCATTATCTGTTCTTTTCTCTTTGTTTTCGTTAAACTTCTTTAAAGAAAGTTTTTCAAAAATTTTATCGGAGACCTGTACTGCAGCTTAAAATTGAATAAAGTTAGAGTTTAAGGGGGTTCAACTGGAGTGTTTCTCGATTCTGCCCGGAGGAAATGATTTGTTTTGTTTAAGATTCTTTTATTTCAATTCTTTGCGTTTTGCATAGGTACACGCACATTTTCTTGTCGTTAGAAATTCTAATTAAGAACTAAAAACAATTTCCAATGCTATTTTTAAGTCTTGCCAACTGTTTGAAGAAAATCAAAGTTACCGTACTACCACTATAAGCGTTAGCCGTATCAAAAAGCCTGTTCCATGATTTTAGCAGTGAGAGAGCTTTTATGCTGCTTTTTGGACGTATAGCAACAGATTGTTGCCATTGTGTCATCGGTTCGTGGGATGTAGGTCCCTTTATTGTTTAAACATGCTAAAAGGGTTTTAGTAATTTCACCGCGTTAATAGTTGTTTTTATTAGCAAAATGAAAAGACCAAAAAGGGCCAACGATGAAATACAAAAACTGCGTTTCTTCGGGAATCGAAGTGGCGGTACAACAAAGCTTACTACAATAATTGTTCAAATTTCTCGAAATTGCACAACTTTTAGTGTTCAAAGCGAGTAATTGTTGTTACAGACAATTAAAAGGATTGCTAAAAAGTTGACGGCTCTGATATGCAAAAATACTCCTCTTTGGCGCGACTTTCGTGTCTCGTATCTGTTTGGTAACAACAAAACCGCTTTTGTGTTGCCGTTCCCATGAGAGCAATATGCGGTTGGACTTCTGACTAAAAGGTTTCGTTTCCACAGACTTGTAAAACTTGTACATTATAAAAAGACAATCTTTTCCCACAGAATCAAGAAATCAAAACTAGCTTTACGACAGTTTAGTTTTAAAACGTGAAAATAGACGTTTTTTTTTTATCTGAGTCTACTTCCACTTTAAACGTAATTAAAGCTTTCATGCGCATAAAATTTATGAACAAGTCAAACTCGGGTGCATTGTCTTTTTTTCGTTTCAATAGTGTTTTCCTTAAACCACATATTTACCCAAATGACCTTGTAAATTTTGGAAACCTTTTACTGAAACAATGCGAAGGTTTGTATGGCTACAGCAGATTTTAGAAATAACAGCTTGATTAGAATATGTAACTAATCCCGTATAAACGTAGTGATGAATTTTGCCATTTTCTTCTCATTTTGTTTTCTGTTGTGATTTCCGTTTAATACTCAAGAGACAGTAATCTTTGTAGGGTTTCATACCTCAAAACATCGTTCATCGGCTTTTTGCTATCTCAAATGTTGTCCCGTATTTACATGCAGATTTGTTGTGATTTTGCTTTTAGGGCACAAACCAAAAATAGAACAAAAAGATACATGTACCAAAGATTTTTCTTTCATAAACAGTAACTTTTGTTCCATAGCCATTAGAATTGTCCCAGATCAAAATTGCACCTTGATTTTACTTTATAATCACAGGATTAAATACAATATATATCGGCGACTTTCGTTGCGTCTTTTCCTAGCAACGTAAACATGTTCCACATCGTTAACTTTGATCATTTTTGAGTGAACGGTTTCAAAATCATAATAGTCGTCGGTTTGTCAGAAAAGTAAACCAAATAGTAAAGGTATTGCAAAATCGAAATTGGGAAATTCAAACAAACAAACCATCGTTTTTCTACCAGTAAATGTTTAGGAGATATACGGAAGAGAGAAAATAAGGCGAAGGGAACTTTACATAACCGAGATAAGAAAGCAAATATCAATAGTTAATTGTTTAAAAATCAAAAACAAACCAGCTTGAAAATTAGGTATCAAAAGCCTTTTTCACTTCAGAATCTTGTAGTTTTTATGTTTTTGCAATATGTCTTAGCTCGAATAAAACTTGTTTTTTGACTTGGCGAGCACTGAGTTTGCATGCACAATAAAGCATCAAAACCAATTTTTTTTAAACAAATCTTTCGCTCATTTGTCTTTACCGAACTTTGAAAGCGATTTACTGGTTTGTCTTATCTATATTGAGAATGAACTTCTAGTTACAGTCATACATAATTTTTTGAAGAATAATATTTGGTTGCTTCTCTTGCCTTCTTTAATTACAACTTTTCTAATTAATTGAAACAGGGAAGTGCATGAAATAATTGCTTTAGGCGTCGTTTTAATATGCAATGACCAAGAATTACGAGGGAAGAGGTTTTTTCGTTAAAAATGTTTTGATATGCTTTGGCTAACATAAACCAGGCTGTTGCGATATTAAATTATTTATTTGTGGTTTCAGAGTAATCACAAATTAACCCCTGTTAAAATGAAATCTCAGTCTGTCGTTGATGTAAAATTCAGTTCGCACCAACTAGAGTTCAACTGTTTTGGCGGAGAATCTTCACAAAACATTAAGCTTGTATATCATTTAACTTTAAAATTCGTTACTAAAACGAATGTTTATTTATTTGCTTGTTTCTTTATATAAAGATTTTAACAGTGAAATTGTTTTCAAGCTGAAATTAGAGTTTCATTCTATAGTTTAAGATTTTTTTCCTGGTCAATGTGCCTGAATGGAACTTCTCCTAGTCTTGGTGATAAAAATAAAAATAAAACGATAAAAGTTCGCCGTACAGAAATCATCTGATACCCGGTTAAAGAGATTGCTCGTTATCTGAATACGGAATTGCAGAAAAAAAATATTTTGTACTGAGTTTAACAAAAATTTATGAATTTTTGGAGAAAAAAACAGAATGTTTATTGATAGTATTGCCAAAAAGAATTTATATGTTTGATTAACTTATTGATAATTTCTAAACTAACAAACTTGAAATTATAACTTATCCGTATGGGTAAATAATTATTTCCAAACTTCATATCAAACTTAAAAGTAGGTTTTAATTAATGTAAAACAGAATAAGAAATAAAATTGCAATGGAAAAGGTACTGAATTGTCTTGTCTAAAAATTTTGGGTTTTTTTTGTGAAACTTTATTTTGAAAACATAAAAAATGTCGATCAGGCACAACCATTATTGACAATGTTCAAACTGGTTATCGTTTCATATCGCAAAATCAGGTCAAGTCTCTTATTTGATAAAAATTTTGGTCAACAACCGTGCCTCGACAGAATAAAAAACTGATTTATAAAACTTAATTTTTCAAAAAAAAGTACATTTGCTGAAACTATACTTAAGTTTCCGATATTGCAGCTTATCGAGGCAATAAAGAAAAAACAACAATGAAAACTCGCAGTTCCGAAAAATTTCATTGTATTAAGAGAAGGCTTTAATTGCAATTTCCATATTATCGAAAACAGAATGATGGTCCTCCTGCTAATTTTTCTTTTGAACAAAAAAAATCCATGCACTAGCTCATCTGAATTTCAGTGGCACTTTGGCAGTTTTATAAAGATCAAAAACTCTATTTCCCAGCAAAAAGGTACAAACTGCATGAAAATTTCAAGAAACAGAACTGAATCTGATAGAATAATTTGGTTTTCTTTATGAACTTTCAAGCTTTCTTTTTAACATCCATTTCGAAAACCGTAAAGTCAGATATCTTTAAAAAACGCATTACCGATTTTTTTTTGGTGTTTGGTGATGTCAAAAAATTTCTTCGTTAAGCTTTATGTTTCTTTATTGGAATGCTAACAATACATTAAAGGAGAAAAGCATTTTGCTTCTCATTACTTTTGCCTTTTATCTTCGACGTACAAACGAAACCTATAAGCAGGTTTATAAATGCAAATGTCTTTGTGCCAACGACTTCATTTGGCAATCTTCACACGTCTCAAAATGAAGCTATTCTTTGGTTTTCCCCATCTGTCTTCCGACTGTTTTTTCTTCATATTATTTGACCATAAATCTCGAAAGCATAAAAAACCTTTGTGATATTCCTTTTTTTTTCTTTTGTTTTTCTGTTAAAGTTATTTATTATAGTCGAAGAGTATTTACGGAGGAACTGCTTCTAAGCAAACCTGATTGAATGTAAGTTCACATTAATAGCCACTTGAGCAGTGAACAGTTTTGTTTGGGAATTTCCGTAAAGAATGCTGAGAAAAGCACTTAAAGAAAATTAATTCTGAAAATGATCCCATTTTTTCTCACTTGGTAATGATAAGGATTCTTTTATCGACTGAATTAAAATTCATGATTTTTTGTTTGAAGTTCAGTTAGAACAAAAACTGTGCACCTGGGGGATTTGGTCTTTGTTGAAAGTTTAACTTCACAATTTTTTTTTCCTTTTAGTTAAGTAAGTTTTTTTTTAACAGGTTGGCGGCTCGGTTTCGCAAATGTTCGGAAGTCAGTAATATATCATTCAATCTGTGTGTTTTAATTTTTAAAGAAAATTTTTTTGAGTTTAACTGTAGTTCATTGAAAAATTATTTTATTGCTTTAAGATCTGAGTGGAACGTTTAGAGCATCAAATCTCAAATAGGGGGTTTTCTTTGAGCCTTTAATGGGTTGAGATCAAACACTTTAAGATGATGGGAAATAAGTAATACCATCATTTTTTGGGTGGAGGGGGGAGGGGAAGGAAGAGTAAAATTCATTAAAATTTTCGATGTCTTTCAATATCAGGGAAAATAAAAACAGACTTGAGGTGTACGAAATTACTTTAAAAGGAATATTTGCAACAAACTGCCTTGCCTTACCAACATAGCAGTAACATTACTCAAACGCATTTTGGTAATCAGCTGTGGATTTTATGAACAATTTCGAAAGAGTTCAGAAGATCATTAAATGAAAGGCTTTTTTGTTAAGAAGATTAGTAAGAACTTTTTCTTGGTCTTACGAAAAGACTGAGTTAAGTTGAACAAACTGTAGCTTATGTTTTGTCAATTTTCTTAAAGATAATTGTATTTCCTTTTCGTTCGTTACTTTTAAAACAGCTGAATCCTGAAGTACAATTTAGTAAATCTTTAAATTGATTCTCTAAGCCCTGGCATTTCCTATATAGGTTTGACTTTATGATTGACAAGAAACTACAGTCACATGTTTCATGCAATTTGTTTTGGCTATATCAAGGGAAAACATGCATTTGGAAAAATTCTTCTTAAATAAAGCTATACACAAACGAAAGTTTTAGGCAGTAAAATTGGTATTAAATAGAGTAGGTTTTACGGGAAATAATCAAAGCTAAGTTCTTTATTCTTAGTTTAAATTTGGAATTTGATTTAAAAAGATGTAAAATATATCAGTTCATCTTCTACTGATGAACTAATGAAGAGTAGAAAATTAAGGCGTAGTTAAATAACAGGTGTGGGTACGCCGGTGTATCGTTAACGAGAAATGCTCAAACTCTACTGAAGAAGTCAAATAGAAATTTATAAGAGAATTCTCGAACGTTTTAATAACTATTGAAAAATTAACTCGAGTATATATTTGGTGCTTTATACAGCCTCAGCACTTATGCATAGAAGACTCTGTGAGAGATCGTTTAGTGTTTTGATTTTATCAGGCAAGATAGAAATCGATAATGAGCATTTGAAAGAGAGAGCATCGGCGTGTATGTGTGATTCTTCTTGTATAAAAATACGACTTGAAATGGTCGTCATTTATTAGTATTGATTTCCTGCGGTTCTTATCAAGATGTGAGCTGATAAAAGGAAAATAATCACCTTCGTTTCATGCACTAAATAAAAAGAGAACTCGACGATATCCAGAGCGTTAAGTAAGCGATATGCATGGCTCGAGATACCTTAAAAGAACGAAATAAATCTTTATCTTAGATAAATAATGATAACGAAATCGTTCCTTAACTACCGTAAAAATTAATATTGTTCATTTTACAACTTTGTTGTTTACCAACCGCAATCGTCGACAAATAGCTTGTGCAATGAAGGCAAGAACCCACTCATCACTTGTTTGTATATCCGTATGTTCTCGTAATATTTGACACAAAATTAAAAAGTTAATATTGATTTCAAGTGTTTTTTCTGAGAATTCTTACTACTCTTGTTGGTTTATTGATTTGATTCATTTGTGCCGTTTTTACTCACCTCCTAAGGTTTGAAGTGTTATGTTGAAGGTTTCGTAATTTTAAAAATCTTATTCCGGCAATCGCTAGAACATTTATCCTTTGTTGCTTTCGTGAAATATATTCTCACAACTAATAAATTAAACACCCTGAAATGCGTGGCGTCCAAATCAAGCGTTAAACAAGAGCGAATGAAGAATCTCATTAAGTGAACGCAACAAATACACGAAAAGGTTTTCAGGTTTTAATTTCATTACCTAGTTTGTGTGTTTAACATTACTTGATTACAAAAATTCAACTCTTGATGTCAAGAAGAGAACACGAGTTTACGTGCGCGGTGGCCGGTTGTTTTAAAAAGACGTGTTTTAGAGTGAAACCTCAATATTCATTAGCCTTCTTGTTTTCTAAACACAGCCAGTTTTAAAACAACGTTTACAAGCTGTCATGCATTAACATTAAGCTTTGCTATCCGCGTGATTCATTTGAGATTGGAATTTATCTTAGGTTGAAAAACTGAAAAGTAAGAAGGATGCTAAACATTGATTATATAATACACAGTCCACAACAAATGTTGTTTCTCCCAATACGTATTTAAATCATTTTGAACTAAGTCAGTTGTTCCCTGCACAAATTGAAATAACGAAGTTGTTTCATTTACCATCGTTTTTAGGAAGTGAACAGGAAATCTATTAATACTCCATTTTACGAAATGTTTACTTTCATTTTACAAACTAGTAAAGATGCTTTACCTTAATTATTGAAGAAAACCCGTGCGCGGTAGATGGCATTCATATTTATTATTAATATGTGTTGCGCGTTGCTAAAATCGGCCAAGTATACAACTATAAGCACGTGTGAATACATAACATAATTTCTCATTTTAGTTTTTTATTATGTCTGAATTCATCTTAAAAACTGGGAAGCCAAATTGTGATCAACGACATCCGGAAATCTTGAACTTTAGTTTGTAGGTAAAGTTTTAGAAAACGAATGATATTTCTATTCTTGCATTTGTTACCCGTGTAAAACATTTTAAAAACATTTTAAAATTTAAAATGAAACGTAACAACTATAACTAATAGAAAAATAGAAATATTGTCAATGGTTTTATTGAGGTAATCACCCAGAAAGGCGGCAAAGTTTTGTCTTCTGAAAACATTTCGACGGTATTTAGACAATCTTCTTCAGACAGTCTTGTGTCGCTGAAAAGCACAGTTTCAAAGATTTTCCCTAATATATAAATTTCTACACGAATATTAAGTAGTGTCTTCTTGTTGTGTTTTATTCTCATAGTCTCTACGGACTCAAGGAATTTTCTTTTTCAGTGTTAGATTCTTAGGCAATATCGCAACTTTCATTCTTTTTTCAACTTTCATTGTATTCATTATAAGGCATGTTTGGTCATGGCTCACCAACTCTTCGTAGCTTGAATTCATTGTCTTCTCTTCTGTTTTGTTGTTTTGCAGTGTTAACCTTACAACTTTACTTTGTCTTGAATCCTCGATGTTTTTTCTTTCTATTTTTATTTATTATAATGTATTATAGGATGTACAATGTGAAAAATAAAAATTTTGAAATCTTGAAATCGTTTGGCCTATTTTCTTTTTGTTGCTTCTATAGGTTCATATTTTGTATTTCATATTTATCATTGTATTGTACTGCATTGTATATTTACTGCAAACGCATGGTATTTTACGAAATACTATGTGACAAAGACAAGTTAGATATAATGAACTGAAAAACATGTAGAAAACCTTCGTGGTCTGTGGCTACCCAACACAATATGCAAAAGATGTCAATCAAGAAGACACAAGAGAAAGAAAAAACAATAATAAAAAGAAAAAGCAATGAAAACAAGAGGAAAATATATCATACCACACATCGAAGGACTATATCACAACCATTAAACAAATAGTATAAAAGAATCCCAACAATTTTACGATAGCCATGAGTCCGGGAGAAAACGGAAAGATTTAACACAAAAGCTTCTCATCCCCTGGGAGATAAAAGAACATGTACATAGTTCATGTAGTACATAAAAAACCATGCGGTTGCAGCAAGTATATGAATACATAAAAAAACAAGAAGAAAATGGACCACAAAAAGAAAGGAATATTAAGCTAAAACATTAAGATAAATCAAGACTAACAGGAAGATATGGCAGAAAACAACAAAGAATCAGCAGAGGAAAGAGTGAATCTAGGCGACGAAGGGTCGGCGAGCCATGACCAAACATGCCTTAATGTAATACAATTCAATAAAGTTGAATATTGCCCAAGAACATAACATTGAAAAACGAAAATACTTAGAGTCCGTAGGGACTATGAGAACAATACGCAATAAGAAGAACATTAGATATTCATGCAGAGACTGATTTTTGCAAAGTTCCCAAACTGTGCTTTCAGCGACATAAGACACGAAAAAGACTAAGCATCGTCTCAGAAGACAAATCTAAGCAGAGTGATTCGTTAACCCGATAAAACTAATGACAATATTCTTAATCATAGCAAAATAAAAGTTTCAGATACAAAATTTGAAAAATAGAAGTTCCTAAAACGCATCGTCGCGTTGCTTGTTGTGGTTGTCTTAAAATTCCAATCAATCAATCAATCAATCAATCACACGGCAATCAATCAACCAACTTTTTTATTTATAATCATCAGATATTACAATTACATTATTAATTACTTAGCTATACTACAATAAAATTATCAAAGAGATATTTGTTTTGCATTTCTACAGAACTTATTATATCTAACTTCAGTGAATTATTCATGGTTGAAAGATAGCTTGCAGTAAATTCGAAAATACTGACAAAAAATGTCTTCGGCATTTATTTAGCAGATTTATTAGAACCATTGAGTTATGGGTAATTCTCAGCTATCATAATCGATGTCTTCAGTGAAAATGCTGGCGTAAGGTATTTAGATACGAATCTATATATTTTCGCTGAACGAAAGAGTGAGGCTTTGAGTCCGAGTAAGTTTCTTCTCGAATCTCGATTCAACAGCTGCTTTCGTTGATCGATTTTCGTTCAAATGCCGAGTTGATAAATTTTAATTTTAGGTTCAACTTTTGCGACTTTGTCTATAAAATTTGATAACTCCTAATTTAGAATTATTGCTGTCACCGTCACTGTTAACGGTATCGCCATTGCTATCTCCATCGCCATTGCCATCTCCATCGCCTTCGCCATCGCCTTCGCCTTCGCCATCGCCATCGCCTTCGCCATCGCCTTCCCTTCGCCATCGCCATCACCATCGCCATCGCCATCGCCATCGCCATCGCCATCGCCATCGCCATCGCCATCGCCATCGCCATCGCCTTCGCCATCGCCTTCGCCATCGCTTTCGCCATCGCCATCGCCTTCGCCTTCGCCTTCGCCTTCACCTTTGCCATCGCCATCACCATCGCCATCGCCATCGCCTTCGCCATCGCCTTCGCCTTCGCCATCGCCATCGCCTTCACCATCGCCATCGCCTTCGCCTTCACCTTTGCCATCGCCATCGCCATCGCCATCTCCATCTCCATCGCCATCGCCATCGCCTTCGCCTTCGCCATCGCCATCGCCATCGCCTTCGCCTTCACCTTTGCCATCGCCATCGCCTTCGCCTTCGCCATCGCCATCGCCTTTGCCTTCGCCATCGCCTTCGCCATCGCCATCGCCTTCGCCATCGCCATCGCCATCGCCATCGCCTTCGCCATCACCATCGCCATCGCCATCGCCTTCGCCATCGCCATCGCCTAGTTGTCATAGTCACTGTCACCGTCACCGTCACCGTCACCGTCACCGTCACCGTCATTGCCTCTGTCATTGTTAGTGTTAACCCTTTAAGCCCCAAGCATGATAAATGATTTGTTGATTAATTCTCTCAACTGAGCTTCATACTTTCTATATTAGCAGTTTGGAAGAATTTCGCTTTTCAACTTCCACAGCTCATTCCACTTGATCAATTCCTTAATTCTCATTACCATTTATATTGTTTTGATTGAGTTATGTAAGGAGAAGTTAGATGTTGATAAATTGCCTGGGGCTGAAAGGGTTAATGTTATTGTCCCAGTCACTGTTACCACCACCTTCGCGAAAACAGTAAATACTGTTACCGTTTATCATATTTTTACAGTCAATGCCAAGCTGTGGGGTGGGTGCTATAGGAAATGAAAGGCAATAGAAGGTAGTACCCTTGTGATTCCGAACACTCTTTAGTAAACATCAATGACATTAATGACATTTATTTGTTATATATAACAAAAATATGACCGTAACACATTTTGACGTAATCTGTGATATTGAACATGATCAATACGTAATCCGTTTGATTAAAAGCAAACTAGATGCTCTTTTAAAATATTCAGATTGCAGTAAGGTATTTTTTAAAAATTTAATGTATATAAGAAGTTGAAACTGAGTTAAAATTAAAAATTAAAAAATGGTCGTTTCGGTTTCGTCTGAAACCTTCGTCAGTAGATATAAAAATGTAAATGGTTCCTTGTGCTACTGAGTAATATTCAAAACCGTTCGGCACGTGTATATGTTCATTAATGGCATTCTTATTCTTAATTGATGCAAAGCTTTTAAAAACAAACATCCAGACCTTTTTTGGCATTGGTCACCAATCAATGTCAAGTTCATGGCCTGTTCTTTTAACGTGTTCAGCCAAGAGTGAATTGTTATCCCCAAGGAAAACAGCTCCTTTGTAAATGTGTTCTTTCATCCTCGTACATTTTGTCGCAATTTTTGCAATTGATTTATTACATAACAACTGCGGAAAAACGTTTTTCTGGTTTCGTTTTGAATTTTCAAAACGTTGATCCAATAGATTTGACGGCTTTGTGGGCTATCTTGTTGCTGCGTTTCTGCAGGGTCCAAGAAATCTTCTCCGATATCACTTGAATGTAAGCCCGGAACATTTCTAGCCTTTTCTGGCATTGTGTAGAAAACTATAAAAGTAGCACATGAAATACATAGCTAAAAAAGCTAAATCCTTTTACGAGCCTAAGTG